>JAJIBD010033430.1:0-67994 GCA_021461705.1 Cryptotis parvus | reverse complement strand
CTAAAAAACACATTCACAACTGGGTAAAGAGAGAAAAGAAGGAGGAAACTCTGTGGAACTTACTGAAGAGCTGTCGCATGCTTCTCTAGGCTTTGTTATCTCTAAACCTCTCACATGGTGATACCAACCCAAGAGAAGATATAAAATTAAAACCAGGACAGGACTTACTGAGAGAAGTCAGTTGCCTTTCACAAATCAATCCTGGTTCGTGACGCACTACAGAATGCCTGCAATCGAAGCTGGGAGTAAATCTTGGTGTGCTCCTACCCAGCCCACCCAAAAAATTAGAACCAACCACTTCTGGGTCTGAGCCACTGAGAATGTCTAACAGTATTCTGTTTTTCCTTATCTTGCCATCCCCCAGATGATCTACACCAGGAAGAAAGCAAGATTACAGAACCCTTAAATCAGCGATCTTCAATCTGAAGAACAGATACATCAGAGTATATGGTGATTATGCCAGAGGAGCAGGCCAAAGAACTTTACTACTCATGCTGGTCTACAGTTTGCAACATATCCTGTTTAAGAACAAACTTTCCTTACTCTCTCCCTGGGGCTGGAGACAGTATAGCAGGCACAGTGCTTGCCTTAAACACAGTAATAAAAAACAGATATGGTAAAGGCCAGAGTTCCATGCCCAGCACCCCATTTGGCCCCCGTTAACCCCACCAGGAATGATTCCTAATTGCAGAGCCAAGAGTAAAGCCCAAAGCACTATCTGGTGTGGCCCCAAAAAAAAACAAACAAACAAAAAAATACACCTCTATTCCCATACAAGCTGCTTCCTGTGACAAGATAGGCAAGATGGTTCTCCAGGTCAGTAGTCCACCATCTTCTTTCTAACTGTCACCAAATATAAGATCTGGCTGCGTGCTCCTAGAGACAAGAGTTTATTTACCACACACACACACACACACACACACACACACACACACACACACACACACGCACCGCACACGCACACGCACACGCACTCGCACACATACATAACACACTAGTCCAGGTGCTGGGAAACCTGAGAAAATAGCATATTTGTGCCCCCAAAAATCTTTAGTCTCAGCCTGGGGCTTGAGATTTATCTAAGGAAAAACATGGAGAGGGACAATGGGTCGTGAGATGGACTCCAGTCACGTGGCCGTCCAGCTAGCATCAGCAGTCTGGTAATGGGGGCATGCTTCAGAAACAGCCATCTCTGCCTGTGGGAGCCTGCAGGACAGCCTTCAGAGATCTCCATCCAGAGTGCTGCTGATCCCATTCACCTGTGACTAACACTGGGTTTAACATTAAGCACAAAGATCTGAAGACACTACTCGGTATTAAAAACACAGATCCCGTAAAGGCCAGGGAGAGTGAGACGTTATCAAAGATATGTATGTGAAGAACATGGTGATGTTCCAACACTTTCTCATGGACACGACCAGTTAGGTAGTTGTTAACAAAGCTCTCTCTCCACCAGTGTCAGTGGAACCAGAACTTCCCTGTTAACATATAAGGTAACAGATTTTGTGTCAAAGATTTTAAATATATATATGTATATACATATGTGTGTGTATATATATAAATTTTTATACTGAAATGATTGTCCATAGTCACAAGTTTATAAATTACTAACAAGGAGTCAAGTTCAATTCTACCCAACTCAGAATTTATGCAGACTTCCCTACAAAAAAGTATGAAATGTTTTGAGAGGCAAGAGTGAGAGGAAGGAACTGGACAGCTCAAGTAAGAAACATAAAGAATACAAAGAACATTAAGTATTAATTAAAGGAAAGTTTTACAGAGAAACAGAAAGAGCTTTTACCACTTCCTCAAACTCCTTTCATATCCATTATTTTATCATCTAAAGAACCACCCACTCAAGTTCTTTTATTAAGTCTAACAAATAGCTTTTTTTTAGAAAATATGAATTTGCCTGCACTGAAAGGGCTTCTACAGGCATGAGATCACTACCAAGCCTCAAGACAATTAACTGAGTAACAATAACGATGACCACATACCTATACCCTATCATTTCTTGAAACATGCTTTCACATTCAAGTGACTACAATTTTTTGATAGGGGTGGGGGATGTGGGGGACACTGGATCCCACCTGGCTGTGCTCAGAGCTTACTCCTGGCTCTATACCCAGGGATCATTCCTGGCAGTGCCTGGGAGATCTATGTGGTGCCAGGGATCAAACCAGGGTTGATCACATGCAAGACTAATGCTTAACCCCTGTACTATCTCTCTAGTACAAAACTTAACTTTTCAAAATGTTTTACCTGCTAGTCAACAATTTCCCCCAAATTACCTTCTCCCTTGCTGTCATCTATGGCATAAGCTAACTCATCTAGCATCTAGCAATGCTCTGGGGACTATATAGTATTTGGGATCAAACTGATGGCTTTTTTTAGCATATAAGAAACTTATGGCTTATGAGAAATTCAAAGTAGAAACTAGATCATCTATTCCACTCTTCCCCAAAGTGGGCAATACTGCCCACCATGGGCACTGGAATAAGCCAGGAGGGGCAGTGGTGGTTCTAACATCCTGAGGGGGCACTTTGATTAAAGAAGTTAGATTTAAACGAAATAGATAGATGGATGGAGGGATGGATGGAGGGAGGGAGGAAATGAGAGAGGGAGGGAAAAGAGGGAGGGAGGGAGGGATAAATAAGTAAATAAATAAATGAGTGAATGAATGAATGAATGAATGAATGAATGAATGAATGAATGAATGAATGAGAGAGAAAGCAGTTAAATTTCAGGGAGGAGTGTTGATATTTTTTTTCCTGGAAAGGGGTTTGCAGGCCAAGCAAGTATAGGAACCTCCCAGCTAGCCAAACCACAAAAAATCCCCAAATGTTACCAATTCAGGTAAAATTTCAGAACTATTTACAACATCACATTAAGGTGCTTGGTAAAGACTTGTCAAGTTGCATGAATAATAACCAAGCCAATTATAGCAAAAAACCTTAAAAACTGTCTATAGGCAGAACAACTAGACACAGATATTATATTGATTACCTCATTTAATCAATTAACATTTGGCTCTATTTAGGACCAGCTACACAGCAAATTCCCAAGTCCAATGGATAATAAAATAAGAAGAGGGCCATAGGTGATCAAGTGTCAGGAACAAAAGTGACACGAAATCTTGTACTTCGCTGCAACTTGGATGAAATTGGAGGGCACCACGCTACATGAAGAAAGAAGCTAAAGTCAAGTACCACAGAGTCTCACTCATCTGTGGAGTAGAGAAAAACAAACGGGAGTGTGAAAAGTATAGTTCACTAGATCACTAGATATCCTGTTGTTCATTGATTTGCTCGAGCGGGCACCAGTAACATTTCCATTTGATTCTATCTCGTGCCAGTGTAGCCCAATGGCACCTGGTTGCTTCCAGGAATGCGAAGAGCCTCAAACTATTTGTTCAGGGTCTTGACGAAGATGTCTGACCATCTTGTAGGTGGGCGGCCACATGATCTTTTGACATCTGTGGGATCTAGATGGTAACAGCTCTAGTGCAGTGGTCGTCTCCATATCGCATTACATGTCCAGCCCATCTGATTTTCGATGCCTTGGCAAACGAAACGGCGTCCCTGACTCTGGAACAGCTACGGAGGTCGGAACTCCGGTTCCTTCTCTCACTTGAGTGAGGCGTGATATTCCAAGCATAGCTCTTTCGATTACTCTTTGGAAGACCTGAATAGCATTCTCATCCTGCTTTTGTAGGGGCCCAGGTCTCTGAGGCATATGTTAATACAGGGAGAATGGTGGAATCTAAAAGATGTGCCCAGAGCCGGAGGTTCTTTGTCCTTTTTAGCTATTTCTTCAATGCTTTTGAAGGCATTCCATACTGCTCTTTTCCTCGTGCACAGCTCAGGTTTTAGGTCATTCATCATGTTGACTTCTCGACCGAGGTACACATAACTGTTGCATTCAAAGATGTTTGTTCCAGCTCCATAATCCACACTCCAAAGATCTTCAGATCTCCACCCAAGAGATTAAGCCAATCTCCAACCTATCTTATCAGAGACCCAGCCTAAAAAGGACCCACCCTTCAGAGATCTGCCCTTCAGAGGAGAGTATTTCAAGCCCAGGAATGCTTGAGAAACAGATGCAGATACCCCAGACAGTGCATATACCAGATCTCCCCGTTGAACCCCCTGCACTCCACTGACCACGAGAGCGACTTCTGGCCTGAGTCCACCACCCTGATAGAGCCTCAGAAGAACCCAGAGGAACCCCCACACCATGCTGGCAGTGATCTCCATAATCCACACTCCACAGCTCTTCAGATATCCACTCAAGAGATTAAGTCAATCTCCAGCCTGCAGAAAACTCTGTGCATCAAAAGCATAAAAAAAAAAAATTAACACTATTGTAAGCATAATACCTAAAACACTATTTAAAAAAAAATTTTTTTGAAGAGTGACATGGCTGGGCCAGAAAGATAATATAGCGGGTACACTTGCCTTTTACCATCAGATCATCCATATATGCTTCCGATGCCAGTGTATGTGCATTGAAAGTACAGACAGTCATTTTAGTCCTTCTTCGTTTTGGCAGCCTCAGTTGGCCATGAAATTTTTTCAGGCACTGCTGAATGTCATGAAATTCACAACATTGGGAACTATCGTCCCATCTGCCAATTGTCCATCATCTACAAGTTGTTCACTCGAGTCATCCTGAACAGGATTGGCAGAACATTAGATGAAGGACAACCATGCGAGCAAGCTGGCTTCCAAAAAAGGATACACCACAATCGACCATATCCACACAGTAACCAAGCTCATTGAGGTTTGTAGGGAGTACAAGATGCCGCTCTGTCTCACGTTCATTGATTTAAAGAAAGCCTTTGATTCTGTGGAGACTGAAGCAATCATCGAAGCCCTAGCCAAACAGGGCATTCAAACCCAATACATCAAGATCCTTCGTGAACTCCAGTAAGGATTCACCACCAGGATCGCACCATTCTACAAGGAAGTGATCACAGATGTCAAAAGAGGGGTTCGGCAGGGTGATGCCATTTCACCAAAACTCTTCAGCGCCACCCTCAGTAACGTCATGAGACAATTAGGATGGGAAGGAATGGGAGTGAAGATAGACAGTCCACAACTACACCACCTCGGCTTCGCTGATGACATCGTTCTAATAACACCAAACATTAGCCAAGCGGCACAAATGCTGGCTGACTTTGACCGAGAATGTGGAAAGATAGTTCTACAGCTGAATCTCAACAAAACAATGTTCATGAAAAATGAACTAGTTCCAGAGGCCCCATTCACTCTCAATGGAACAAACATCTCTGAGTGCAGCAGTTATGTGTACCTAGATCGAGAAGTCAACATGATGAACGACTAAAACCTGAGCATGGCAGGAAGAAGAGAGCAGCATGGAATGCCTTCAAAAGCATCGAAGAAATAGCTAAAAGGACAAAGAAACTCCGGTTCTGGGGACATCCCTTCGACTCTACCGTTCTCCCTGCATTAACATACACCTCAAAGACCTGGGCCCTATGAGAGCAGGATGAGAAAGCTATTCGGGTCTCCCAAAGAGGAATGGAAACAGCTATGCTTGGAATATCATGCCTCACTCAAGTGAGAGAAGGAATCTGGAGTTCTGAAGTCTGTCAATGAATGAGAGTCAGGGACACTGTCTAATTTGCCAAGGCATCGAAAATCACATGTAATGCAATTTGTACACGACCACTGGACTAGAGCCATTACCGACTGGATCCCACGGGATGTCAGAAGATCAGGCCAGCCACCTACAGGATAGTCAGACTTCTTCATCAAGACCCTGAACGAACGGTTTGAGGCTCTTCGTATTCCTGAAGCAACCAGATGCCACTGGGCTACACTGGCAAATGATAGGGTCAAATGGAAATGTTACTGGCACCCACTCGAGCAAATCGATGAATAACAGGATTCAAATAATCAAGTGATCAAGTGACACTTGCCTTGCCACGGCTGACCCCAGATGGATCCCCAAGCACTGCTAGGTATGGCTCACCCTCCTCATCAGCCATAAAAAAGGAGCAACATGACTAACATTAACAAGATGAATGAGTACCAAGCTGTAAATCCCTGATGGAAAGCGTATTGATAACCATATATGTTATAAAATACAAGTTTATTCCATTTATAACAGATATTCAATAAACAATAGAAAGAGAATTATAAGATTTATGTGTATTAAATTAAGCACTCACAGACATAGGGCAGAGTTGCTACAGGCTCTCCCCAGTTCCCAGCTGCTCACAAGGTGCCTGGGAGGGATGGCGGGTTCTAGTCTTGGCCCGCCACCCCAGCAGAGCAGCGCAACAAACCAGACGACACCCCACTCCATGAGGGCCTCCATTTTCCACATCCGGACTTCCCCCTCATCAGAACTCCACCCAGCAGACCAGCCTATCACAGTTCTGCTCATTGAGATCCACCCTGCAGCAGTCTTTTTTTAAATCCGGCCCAGGTATGCTGATCCAGAGACTCACAGACACAGGGCAGAGCTGCTACAGGCTCTCCCTGTGCCCAGCTGCTCATGAGGCACCCGGTAGGGATGGCAGGTTCTAGCCATGGCCCACCACCCCAGCAGAGCCTCGCAACAAGCCAGACGACCCCCCACACACACACACCATGAGGGCCTCCATTATCCACATCCGACTTCTCATCAGAACTCCATCCAGTAGACCAGCCTATTACAGCCCGGCTCATGCCGCTTGCGGCTGAGTGGTTCATCAATAAATGCTGGATTTAGAGATGACAACAAGAATATGCTACCCACACGGCAGAGCCTGGCAAGCTACCCGTGTAGTATCTGATATGCCAAATAACAGTAAAAATTATAGACCTCATTCCCATGACCTGATGGAATCGTTTGAGGCTCTTTATGTTCCTGGAGCAAGTAGGTGCCCTTGGGCTCTACTTGCATGAGACAGAACATATGGAGATGTTACTGGTACCACTCGAGCAAATCGATGATGAACGGGAAGACAGTGATACAGTGATACAGTGTGATTAAAAAACACAATTTTATAAAGTTTTATTTAGTAGCAATTTTTGTCACTTGATCACTTGAATCCCGTTATTCATCAATTTCCTCGAGCGGGCACTAGTAACATTCCATTGGACCCTATCACGTGCCAATGTAGCACAATAGCACATGGTTGATTCAGGAATATGGAGAGCCTCAAACCATTACTTCAGGATCTTGACAAGGAAGTCTGACCATCTTGAAGGTGGGCGGCCACATGATCTTTTGACATCCCGTGGGATCCAGTCGGTAATGGCTCTAGTTCAGCGGTTGTCTCCAAATCGCATTACATGTCCAGCCCATCTGATTTTCGATGCCTTGGCAAACAAGACAGCATCCCTGATTCTGGAATAGCAACGGAGGTCAGAACTCCGATTCCTTCTCTCACTTGAGTGAGGCGTAATATTCCAAGCATAGCTCTTTCGATTCCTCTCTGGGAGACCCGAATAGCATTCTCATCCTGCTTTCATAGGGCCCAGGTCTCTGAGGCGTATGTTAATGCAGGGAGAATGGTGGAGTCAAAGAGATGTGCCCGAGCCAGAGGTTCTTTGTCCTTTTTAGCTATTTCTTCGATGCCTTTGAAGGCATTCCATGCTGCTTTCTTCCTCCTGCACAGCTCAGGTTTTAGGTCGCTCATCATGTTGATTTCTCGACCGAGGTACACATAACTGCTGCATTCAGAGATGTCTGTTCCATTGAGAGTGAATGGGGCCTCAGGAACTAGTTCATTTTTCATAAACATAGTTTTCTTCAGATTCAGCTGTAGACCTATCTTTCCACATTCTCGGTCAAAGTCAGCCAGCATTTGTGCCGCTTGGCTAATGTTTGGTGTTATTAGAATGATTGTCGGGGCACTCCGCGGGGTCCCCGACAATGCCGGGAAGCGAAGTTCCCTTCTACCACGGGCCGGTGAGGAACGGATGAAAACTCAGGAATCCAATGCAGTTTTAAAAGGCTTTACTTATCACAGGTTCAGGCATACAAATCAGCAAAATGGAAAAGCCCGGTGCTTAGGATTCCAGGCTAGAACCCCAGCCACGTGTAGGCCAAGATGGCGACCACCACGTGTAAAGGAGAAAAAAAGCTTCCAAGGGGAATGAGCGCTCACAAGGAAAGATCCCACAAAGAAGAAGGCCCGGAGAGCAGGAACCGGCTAGTTTATATCCCTGTAACTCAGACCTTCCTCCCACTGTTATGGAAAGCAGGGAGGGTCCAATGCCCTTAGGTAATCCCTCCCTGCACCTCACCTAGAGCCTTTACTATGCTAATGTTTTGAGCCGAAATCTGCCTGGGAATGCCTTTGTAGTGTAGAGAAGGGGCTTTCTGAGATGGCATGTCTCTGTACCAAAGACTAATACTAATGCCAGTTAAATATTTCTCCAAGCCTTCACAAGTCTCTTCTACTTCATTGTAGTTTTATATTTTAGTTGCCTTTGAGTATATCAGGGAGCTATGCTTGTTTGCTTGGAAGCAAACAGCATTTCTCTCTGGTCTAATTATTTAGGGGTCCAGCATGGACCAGGCTAATATGCTGGTAAGATCTAGCTAGTCCCACAATGATTGTGGTAGCATGGGAGAATATTTATACCAGCTAGTACAGCATACATGGTTGGATAAACTGCCACATTTAGACTACCCCCTTATCTACGGAGTGATTTGTGGGAGGCACTCCAGAGCAGATGCAGCGGCCCTTAGGAGGCCTGCAACAAATGATGTCATCAGCGAAGCCGAGGTGGTGTAGTTTTGACCATCTATTTTCACTCCCATTCCTTCCCATTCTAATTGTCGCATAATGTTCTTGAGGGTGGCACTGAAGAGTTTTGGTGAAATGGTATCACCCTGTTGAACCCCTCTTTAGATATCAATGATCACTTCTCTGTAGAATGGTGAGATCCTGGTGGTGAATCCGCAATACAGCTCATGAAGGATCTTGATGTATTGGGTTTGAATGCCCTATTTGGCTAGGGCTTCGATGACTGCTTCAGTCTCCACAGAACCAAAAAGCTTTCTGTAAATCAATGAAAGTAAGACAGAGGGGCATCTTGTACTCCCTACAACCCTCAATGAGCTTGGTTACTGTGTGGATATGGTCGATTGTGCTGAATCCTTTCCAGAAGCCAGCTTGCTCGCATGGTTGTCCTTCATCTAGTGTTCTGCTAATCCTGTTCAGGATGACTCGTGTAAACAGCTTGTAGATGACGGACAACAGGCAGATGGGGCGATAGTTGCCGATGTCGTGAATATCTCCCTTCTTGAACAGTAGTACTGTCCTGCTGGTTTTCCAATGGGAGGGTAGCTTACATTCGGACAGGTAGCGTGTGAAGAGCCGAGCTAGTGTATTGATGAGTACCGATGGCAGATTCTTCAGGTGTTCAGGTCTGACTTTGTCTGGGCCTGGTGCTGTTCCCTTCTTTACCGATGAGATGGCAAGTCGGATTTCAGAAGGGAGAACGTTGGGAATGACATATCCATCCTGTGGAATTTGGTATGTGGGCAGGTGGATGTGGCTATCAAAGAGATTTGAGTAGAAGTCCTGGATAATCTTCTCCATTGCCTTTCTGGAAGAGGTGATAGATCCATCAGGGCGTCGGAGGGCAGTCATCTTGGTCTTATAGTTGGCGAAGGACAGGTGGGCAGTGCGAATGCTTTTCCCGGCTTCTGCTGCATCTTCCAGTATTTGGGCTCTTCTGTCTTTGAGGTCTTCTTTTATCGCTTCTCTGCACCGTTTAGCAAGCTTGGACGTTAGCATTTGGTCTCCTGAGGCTCGCGCCTTGCCACGTTGGTGAATGAGCTCGAGACTTTCTGAAGACAGGCAACCTTTTGTGTCTTTCTCTCTCTTGGCATTCTTCGCACAATCATGGAGGTGCTGAACTAGTTGGTTGTATTCTTCATCGATGTCATCAATGGTGGTATCGTCCCATGTTGCTGGAATGGTGCCAAAGAGTTCCCAGTTGGTGGTCGTTCTGGGAGTTCTCTTCTTAAACTTGCAGTCTTTTCTCCCCTGTTGCGGGAAGTAGAATTTTGCACGAAGGAGACGGTGGTCCAATCCTGTTTGGAATTTTGGGACGACAGCAACATCGGTCAGACAAAACCGTCGATTGAAGATGATGTGGTCAATTTCATTGTGGAACTGTCCGCCAGGAGATTCCCATGTCCAACGTTTCGCTTCAGCCTTCTGGAACTGTGAGTTCCCATGAATGGTCTTGGTGGACATGATGAACACAGATAGTCTCTCACCCTGTTTGTTCGATTCTAGGCCATGGGTCCCAATGTGGAGTTCTTTAGCAGATCTTCTCGGTCCTATCTTGGCATTAAAATCACCGACTATGATCCTGTAGAAGGTGTGATCTCTCTTATAGAACTCCTCCAGTTCCATGTAGTATTTCTCAATTTCATCTCCTTTGTATGTGGATTTTGGTGCGTAGACAATGAAGATAGAAATTGCTGGCCATGGGCCACATTTCTTCAAGTGTAATCGTCCTATCCAGTTTGTTAGGCATTCAAATGAATCAATGTGACGGCCATGTTCGTGTTGGACAAGGACACCAATGCCACCGATGCCTCTTTTGTCGCATGTTCCAAGGAACAATTCTTCTTCATTGTCAAATACAGCATGTTGTGACTGACGCCTCCTCGTCTCAGTCAGGCCAATGATGTCATACTTCATATTTTGCTTGCCAGCATCAGATCCTCAATATATGCTTCCGATGCCAGCGTGCGTGCATTGAAAGTACAGACAGTCATTTTAGTCCTTCTTCGCTTTGGCAGCCTAGGATGGCTGTGAAATTTTATCAGGAACTGCGCGTTGTTTGCCTTTCTTACTGCTGCCGTATTAAGGGCTCTTTCGGGGTCAGAAAAATAAACATTTTTTGTTACTGGTTTTGGCATATCAAACACGCATTGGACAGCTTGCCAGGCTCTGCCGTGTGCCCTATACACCCGGCAGAGCAGAAACCAGCTTTCCCAGCCGCGGCCGCATAGCGGCCGCGATTTACCTTCAAATTACAGTGAATATTCTACCCACCCCTCTGAGAGAGCCCCACAAAGTAATGAGAGTGAGAGTATAGCAATTTTTATAAAATATAGTAATATTATCTTTTTATTGGTTACATGCAACAGTATAAATTTAATAAGATCCTTAAAACAAACGGCTATGGGTACCAAGAAGTAAATGTACTATTGATTTACCCAGAGCATTAAAAAATATCAGTTATGATATTTTTTATGAAATAGGCAGGAGTGACAGAAAAGCAGGTAGGGTGTTTGCCTTGCACTAACTGACCCTGGATTAATCCCCAGTTTGATCCCTGACATCCCAGGTAGTCTCCCAAGCACCTACAGAAGTAATTCCTGAGTATACAGTTAGGAATAATCCCTGAGCATTGCCAGGTATGACCCCAAAAAAAATCCAAAAAGAGAAAGAAAGAAAATAAAGACAAGACAGACAGACAGTAGATAGACAGGAAGGAAGAAAGGAAGGAAGGAAGGAAGGAAGGATGGATGAATGGATGGATGGATGGATGGATGGATGGATGGATGGATGGATGGATGGATGGATGGATGGATGGATGGATGGAGATGGATGGATGGATGGATGGATGGATGGATGGATGGAAGGAAGGAAGGTGGGGGAAGGAGGAGGGAGGGGAGGGAGACAGAGAGAAAAGAAATGGGTAAAACTTACAAATGTAAAATACAGATGCAAAATTTAGGAGTAAAGAGACTTAAAACTGGAAAGGGAAAATCTGAAAAGGACTATAAAAGCACAGTTTTTTATCCTCAAAAAGGGAATACTGGTTTCATAGCAGAAAACAGTGTATTACATGACAACCTCTTAATGTATGTTCTGTAATCCATAGTCTGGAAGGGAAGGAAAAGAGAAAGAGAGAGAAAGGGAAAGAAATAAAGAACCTGCCATGGGGGGGGGTCTGGGGAAGGGGAGAGGGAACCGGGACATTGGTGGTGGGAGATGGGCACTGGTGGAGGGACGGGTGCTAGAACACTGTATGACCAAAACCCAAATATGAACTTTTTAATTGTATATCTTTTTATTTGTATATCTCACGGTTGTATAATAAAATACTTTAAAAAAAAGAAAAGAAAGCAGTGTATTATAGCTACTATTCAAGTGTCTGCATTAGTAAGTAAAAGACTGCAATAACAATCTCTATGGATATTTACATTAAATGATTTGAATTTATTTACATAGGCTAAAATTTTATAATAATCAATCATCACAAATTAACTTTAATTGGGGCAACAGCACAGTGGGTAGGCGTTGCCTTTGCATGCAGCTGACCTGGGTTCAATACCCAGCATTCCATATAGTCCCCCAGCACCGCCAGGAGTAATTCCTGAGGGCAGAGACAGGAGTATCCCCTGAGCATTGTGGGTGTGATCCAAAAAAGCGCGAAAAAAAGTCTAAAATTCCTTAGCAAGCTAGGAATAAATATATCTTTCTTAATCTAGTAAAGGGCAACCATAAGCACCAGGAGTGGAAGCTGATAAGCAAGCCATAGTGAAGTCTGTTATACCAGCATTCTTTGGATTGACTAACGATTCAAACATACATAGTTCCTCCATAAAAATGAAGCAAATAACCTGTACTCAGAAAATAAATCTTTAATATTTATCTACTACTTGGAAATTATCTAAACAATAAATGAAACTGGGGTGGCAGGGAACACTTTACTAAGATTCTAAGTTTCCTGAGCAGTGCTCAGGAGGTTCAGGAACCAGTTGCAGTGATACCTGGCCAACCAGGCTACGAATTCAATGCAATGGCCCAAGAGTATGGTGCTACCAAAGACTTACAGAGCAGGGGATTACCCAGATCACCCCCAACAAGCTTGAAGGCCTCTGGGGCTGCACCCAGTGATGCTCACGGGATCATGTGGTTCAGGCAAAACATGCACCCTAACCTCCATACTACTACTCCCATCCTAAGATCTAAGATCATGAGTTGTATCATTTGACTTGACAAAAAAATTCTGAATTTTACTTAGCAAAAATAAAAAAGAAAAGGACTTGGAAACCATGAGCCCATGAACATTACTATGCAAAAGAGCTGACTTAAAAACGTTCATACTAGGGGCCGGGGCGATAGCCCAGGGGTAGGCGTTTGCCTTGCACGCGGCTGGCTCATGCCGGCCCGGGTTCTATCCCCGGCATCCCATATGGTCCCCGAGCACTGTCAGGAGTGATTCCTGAGTGCAGAGCCAGGAGAAACCCCTGAGCATTGCCGGGTGTGACCCAAAAAGCAAATAAATAAATAAATAAATAAATAAAAAATAAATAAATAAATAAATAAATAAAAAAAAAAAATAAAAAAAACGTTCATATTCTTTACATTTACATACATCTTTTTTTTTCTTTTTTGGGTCATACCTGGCAATTCTCAGGGGTTTCTCCTGGCTCTGAACTCAGGAATTACCCCTGGCGGTGCTCAGGGGACCATATGGGATGCCAGGGATCGAACCCGGGCCTGGCATGGGCTGGCTGCGTGCAAGGCAAACACCCTACCTGCTGGACTACATCTTAAACTATTTTTCTTCCTGACAGATTCCATAAAAGTAGATATATGAGTTCATTTGATTTTAATAAACACAGGTAAAATAAATTTGCATGACTTCAACTCTGAAAACACTCTCATTTTATTGAAACAGACTTCAGTTTTCACTAACCAATAATTACTATAACTTCAAAGTATATGGCCTTTGTGCTATATTATAAAATATAAGTTAGTTTTTGTTTGTCCTGTTTTTTGGAAGTTTTTGTTTTGTTTCTGCGGATCTAGGGATTAAACTCACGCCCTCACATAGACAAGGCAAGTGCTCTACCACCAGGCCACATCTACGGCCTCTTATTTGGCTTCAATTTCATAAAATTGGAAAGTTCTAGGAGATTAAATTTATACTAAAATTAACCTTACCATCTGGAGGTAAAAACATTAAGCAGGGGCCGGAGTGATAGTCCAGCAGGTAGGGCGTTTGCCTTGCACGCAGCCGACCCAGATTCGATCCCTGGCATCCCATATGGTCCCTTGAGCACCGCTCAAGGGAGTAATTCCTGAGTGCAGAGCCAGGAGTAACCCCTGAGCATCACAGGGTATGACCCAAAAAAACAAAAAAAAAAAAAAAAAGATTAAGCATACCAAATATACATGGGGTCACATAAAATATAGAGATCTTCCCCCTTCCCTTCCAAACTGGTTAATGTTACTGTAATGAACGGGTGTCACAATATAGTTGTGATGCTCACGCCCATTATGGTCATGAGGCTCACCAGGAGACGCACTCCTGGCCCCAGTGCTCCTACATCTTTTCACCTGCAATGCTCATCAGGAGTTTCATCTTTTCACTGAAGTGCTTGTACATACCTGGCTACAATGTGACCACAAGTCACCTGTAGTGTCAGGGATCATAGACAGCAGAGCTGCCAGTCACAATGAGTTGCCAGGATTATGTTTGATCTGGGGGGGCAGCACAGGAGACCTAATTCACAGCCTCATGCTTACTTGAAAGGTGGGTGCTCTATATACTGAGTCATCTCCCTCCCCAGATATAGGTATTTTAAACATTAACAATTTGGAAAAATACTTGAAACTTTTCATTAGCCTAACTTTGAAATGATTCCTTGCATTTGGGGGGGGGTGTTTGTCCGGTTGGGTTGTTTTTGTTTTTGTTTTTGTTTGGAGGCGACTTCTGGCAGTGCTCAGGGTTTACTCCTGGTGCTGCACTCAGTAATCACTCCTAGCCACGCTTGGGGGACCATATGAGATGTCAGGGATCAAACAGGTTGGCCATACGCAGAGCAAATCTTATGTTAAGAAAATACTCAAATTCCTAAAGAATATGGGATTGTCTGCACCATATACAAGCATTTGAGATGAATTCTCAAACGGTTCTGGGATGGTATGGCTGGGTGGACTTGTTTCCAGAGCCTATAAATAAAACTTCTGGTCTTGTAAAAACTAAATAGTTAAAATAAAGATAGTTGTTTTAATTATTCAACAAGACTTACCATTTAAATAAAGTCAAAATACCAACATTAACTACCAATTGGAATGTTTTTCTTTATCTCTGGATGTATTTAACTTTGAAGAAGCTAAATACCTTATTTTAGTTGAGATAAACAATAAATATTTCTAATGCCATTAAATGGCTCTTTAACTCAAGATGCATTTCCAAAGAGAATTCAAAAGAAACTCTCAAGATTAAGAATCATTCCTGATGGTAGTCAAAGGAAAAACTTAAATACTTATACAATCTGGCAACAGACCCTAGGTGCGAATGAAGTTCTCATATTTTTTATACTCTGAAAGAATTACAGCTAAGAATTTATCACACACAAAAAAAATCCCTGAGTCTTGTGACCCTGAGAGGGGGCCCTTAAATGCATGTTTATAAAGCCACTAAAGTTACAGGCCTACAGAATGGAAAGACAGAGAGTAGTACAGCTGAGTACTGTGCCAGGGGTGAGGGGTGGGGAAAAGGCAAGGGAGAACAGTGCAAGTCATATAAGCCTTGGCATCCTTTGTTCTGAGTTCCTCTTATACTTTAATCTTGATAGCAACTCTTATTTTCAAGTGTTCTTAAGTAAGTTATTATGCTTACCTCTAGTGTTCCCATAATGGTCCTCTGTAGCTTCAGAACTACAGCTTGTAGATATAAAGGCAAGCTCAGCTATTTACATATATAGAATCCATGGTGTGAGGGTGTGGGGTACAGGAGCCATATCCAACTGTGCTCAGGGCTTACTCCTGGCTCCGTGTTCAACAATCACTCCTAACAGTGCTCGGAGAGGATCATGTGGTACTGGGGATGAACCCAGGTTAACTGCAGGCAAGCCACCACCCACCTACCCATTGACTACCTCTCTGGTCCAAATTTTTTTTTGTTTTTATTTTTAGGCAACCTGTAGTACTAACTCAAGGGTGATAGGGGTTACTTTTGGTATTGTTTAGGGAACTATATATGTGTAATTAATTAAACCCAGATCAGCAGCATAAACAGCAAGTGCTTACTTAGCCCCTGGAGCCCATTTCTTTTAACCAAACATTTGATTTTCACCAAGGCAAGCTAGTATCTATTTTCTATTTATACTCTTTGACTTGGATGATTTTCTTTTAGTGACTGCCTTTATCTTACAAGCACTTACACCAGCTGTATCCATAATAAAACTGTGGAACCTAGCGTAACCAACTAAGAAATGGGGATGGGACTGAAGCAGATGACCTCAAAGAAAGGCGTCAGTGGGCGTATTACAAACAAGGGAGAACTGCGGTTCTTACCCATGGTTCTCACAACATGAACAAAAACCAAGGGTTTTCATTTTATCTGTATGCATAACCAAGTTAGACTCAACCCCATCCCAATGAAAGTTCCACAACCCTATTCTTAGTTTAGTCTAGCCAGGACTCCATTAAATCCAGTCAACAAGCCACAGACTGACACACAACCAGGAACTCGGTGCTATTATGACTATCCCTAAACCAAATTACCTTTTATGGCTTTTGAGCAGTGCTTGGGGACTTGAGGGTCACTCCTAGTGGTGATGTGTTGGCCAGCAATACAGCATTACTACCTGGCCCCATGAATCCAATTTTAAAGTCACGCCTAGTCCAACTCCAGCTAGTATATCCAGCAATTACCAACACGGACTAAGGAGGAATTTGGTTAGGAAAAAGACCTCCAACATGAAACTGCTAAAGTACTACAAACCTACCTGTACAGGAAAGCAATTACATCAGAAACTTGAAGCAAGATGTTAGACTCAGCTTGAACAGAATTCAGCTTGAGCTGTAAAGAACTTACTTAAGGTCTTCCTCAGGTCTTGGGAAGACAGAGAACTCAACCAGGTTCTCTGATTCAACGGCTGTATGCTTCCCCCTCCACAAATGTGACTGGATGGTCCTTCAGATTCCACTGTTGCCAACAAACTATTAAAATATAATTAAAATAAAATAAAATTACATATGGGGCCGAGCAACAATACAGAAGGTAAAACATTTGCCTTGCATGCGGTCAACCCAGGTTCTATCCCTGGCATCCCATATGGTCCCCCAAACTACCACCACGAGTAAATCCTGAGAGAGGACCCAAGGATCACCCCTGAGCATCACTGGGTGTGACCCCCAAAAATTACATTTTAAAAAAATCAGTCTCTTTAAAAATCAGTGGTTCAGTGTTAGAGTACCTGCCTTATTTGTGAGGGTTTTGATGTCAGTGAATCACAAACTTATTCAGAGTTGAGGTTTGGACATACAGTGATCCAGCACCAAACCTACTAAGGAAGTGTCAACTTCCCTCCACCAGTATTCCCAGGACTTACTCTTGGGAATAAGAATAATTACTCCTCTCTCATCCCCTCACCCCACAGACAAAATGTTATCTTGACAGGCACCTTTTTAAGTTTGGTTGTCAACGTTTGGGTCTCATGCTTTCAGTGTTGCTAACTCTGTGTTTTGGATATTTGGCTATACCACTCCCTATACCACGAATGTACCTGAGTCCCCTTGATCCCTACCCCGGTCCCCCACAACCCCGCCCCTGTTGCTTCTCATCATCTCTTCTCCCCACTCCATTTCTTTCTTTCTCCTCCATATACTCCAGAGCCAAGGGTGATCCCCCATAAAGCACTATACTTCCTCGTCCAGTTATTCTAAATACCACATATAAGTGAGATTATCTGCGAATCTGATCCCTGGCTCAGCAGTGTGTGCTCCTCAGTACTGCAACCAAGTGTGCCATCCTCTGCACCACCACCCCTCCCCACTACTCAAAAAAGGAGTAGAGTACAGAGGTAGGGAGTAGAAAATTCACAAATCCTAAAAAATTTAATTGGCTCTATTAAATAATTTCTGAATCAAACAGCATCCCACCCAGCAAGAAGAAATAGGTGACAGGGAGAACTATAACAAGAAATGCTGATACAGATCAAAAGAGAATCTGGAAATATTATTAGTTTTGGATGATACTTGTAGCTAGCTTTGGGTCTTTGCTGTTTAAGCAATTACAGTTTAAGCTGTATCACTGTGTCACTGTCTTCCCATTGTTCATCGATTTGCTCAGTGGGCACTAGTAACATCTCCATGAGTCCTATCACAAGCAAGTGTAGTCCAAGGTCATCTGCTTGCTCCAGGGACAGGAAGAGCCTCAAACCATTCTTCAGGTCATGGAACTGAGGTCCATAATTGTTACTAGTTTTTGGCATAACAAGTAAATAAAATACGGGTAGATTGCCAGGCTCTGCCGTGTAGGTGGTATAGTCTCAGTAGAAGGCTCTCATCTAGAGCATTTAGTGATGAAACTTAAAAGGGAAAGATCAGGTTTTCTCTTGGATGGAGCTCTAAGGAACTATGGAGTCTGGATGTTGAGAATGACTGACTGCATGATGTGTGGTTTGCTCTGGCTTCTTGCTAGGCTTACAGGTATCAGTTAGACCCTGTCTAAAACTGTATTGAAATTAATCACCAGGATGCAAATAAAAATTTTTAATAAAATTCAGAAAAGTTTCACATAAAATAGGAATTGCATCAAAATTAAGAATTTTACTACTTTTGTTGGTAGTAATATACATTCAACAGACTATTTTCTATAGAAAGTATTGCACATAGAGCTTCAAGAACTATAGCATTTCAGCATAAAATTTTATGCCAGGATTTAGTTTTAAATATTCCATCAATATCTGAAATACTTATCCAGGCTATTGATGAAACACTGGAAACTGATGATTTTAGTAAGATGAGAGATTATGTAATTCATTCAGAGATATCTCCTCCCATGTCCCCTTGATCCCATCCTCACCTGTTCTCGCATTCTGAGAACTCAGTGCCAGGATCTCTATACTTAACTCCTCCCACATAGCAGAGAAGTTTCTAGAATCAGTGGTACCATCAGCCATAAACTGCTCTGATCAAGACTTGAGAGGTTAAAGCAAGAGAGAAAAGATACTGGACAGTGGTAAAGGGCACTGAATTATAGAAAGCGTAGTAGAGTTGTCCAGATTAAAACTGCATGTTCACACTTCCTAGGAATCTGGCAAGCAACAAATTAATCTCTAACTAAAACTCATTTTTTCATATGCAAATCATGGATAAATAATAGGACTAACCATGACTTTTATTTTAGACTACACTATTTTCAGATAACATAAAAATTAAACGTGGTCAACCTGAAGTTTTCCCAGGAATATTTTGTGAAAATATTTCTCATGAACATACTTTTGTTGAGATTCAGCTATAGACCTATTTAAAGTATATAAATACCCTTGCCCCTTTCCCACACCTGAGTGCTACCTTGAATCAAAACTCAGACATAACATAACTATGTTCATATGACACCTTACTTTGTCATTTATGAATGTGATATATTTAATAATTTTAAGTACAATCAATGTTTTAACCAAATTGGTCATTTTCAATGCACTGCAGCCAACCAAGTCACAATGATACATTCATTTCCGCTTCAGATCAGCATGGCTCAAAGTCTCAACACTCCAAGCTTTCTTCTCATATTTAAACTCTAAAGTGATTGTATGTAATACAAGATACCATATTAAATTACAAAGCTCAGGGCCGGGCGTAGTCAGAAGGTAGAGTGTTTGCCTTGCACATGACCAGCCTGTGCCGGCCCAGATTCAATACCGGCATCCCGTATGGTCCCCCGAGACCGCCAGGAGTGATTCCTGAGTGCAGAGCCAGGAGTAACCCCTGAGCATTTCTGGGTGTGACCCAAAAAAAAAAAAAAAAAAAAATTACAAAGCTCATATTTTAATATTAGTTTCAAATGTTACTGAGTAAAATGCATGAATAATAAGCCAACTTGACAAGACTAAGAAACAAATTGTTCTGATAATAAAATACTTACTAATATTGTAACTCAATAATACACACTTGATTCTAGACTACCGTGCAAGCAGATGTAAGCTTTTTCTGATGATCCAGAAAGCACCTCAAGATCACAGGGCTGGCTTCACTTACTATGACTCAGAGATTTCTTGAGCTGGAAGCACAGCTGAACTGCAGTCCTCTGCTTTTATAGAATTTTTTTTTATATTTGCAATATATTTTTTGTATTTGATTTTTTTTTTTACAATTAAAAGTTCATGTTTGGGTTTGGTCAACAGTGTTTCAGCACGTCCTCCACCAGTGCCCATCTCATACAAATAAAAGATATACAATAAAGTCAGTTTTTTGGTCATAAGGTTAGCGTCAAGCCTCACAACAACATCCGGTTCTCCCTAACTTCCAGGCAGGTTTTTATTTTTTTTTTTTTTTTCTAGACTATGATTAAGAATACATATTTAATGCAGGTGTCCAAACATCAGTTAATAAGACTTTATGTCAATTCTCAAGTATTTAAACTACCAATACAATCACACCTAAATTAATCCTTGGGACTAAAACTGCTTTTTAAAAATGACTATATGCTTAAAAACTTAGACATTCCTATCTCTAAATTAGTAAAACCCTGAGGACAATAGCTATCATAAAATTCCATGGGCGATACTATCAAGGTGGGTTTTCAATCCCATTATGAGGTCTGGATGCTAGATGAGTAAACAGGGTGGTGTTCTAGCTCAAGAGATAAGACAAGTGGCTGGAGCAATAGTACAATGGGCAGGGCACTTGCCTTGCACAGGGTGGGCCTAGGTTCTATCCCCAGCACCCAATGTGGTCCCACCAGTAACCCAGGACTGATCCTTGGGCACTGCCAGGAGTCAACACTGAGCACCAACAAGTATGGCCCAAGGGAGAGAAAGAGAGTCATGAGGAGGACAAGGTGGGGGCTTCACAGACATACTGCCTAGGGTTCCAGCCCCAAGAACACTGAAGACTGCACCAACAATAGCCACACTAATTGTAGGGTTCACTCACCTGGGTGGACAGGATGAACCTGCAGGTTGTGGGAACTCTACAGCAGAATGAAGGCACTGGATCTTATTATATCTGATGAGCAAACTCAACTAGCAAAAACATGAGGAATTTGGGTGGTACAAGTAATTTCAAAAATATAATTGTAATAAAATATATGCAGTATACTCAATAGCTTTTTAAAGAATTTTTAAATTCTTAATGTCTAACACATTAAGATTAACATTAACACACCATACATAATAACACTAACATTAACACATGATACATTTAAGAATCTGTTAATACAAAATCATAGTACTAAAAGGCTGGCTCAGACCAATATCCTGAAAGGCCAGAAACCTCTGTAAGACAACTCTTGCAATGTTTCCATGGCCTGGCTTTCCTTCCAGTGGGCCCAGGAGTATGGAAAGATTCCACTGTTCCTGCTTAAAACAAGCAAACTAATTAAGTTAGGACCGTAAGGGTCTAAGGTGCTAATGAAGAGATAATTTCTATCAATTTTATGCTAATGTGTATGCATGGAAGGATGCTGCCAAGCAATTAAGAATTCTCCAAAACTCATTACAACATAGGTACATTCATTTCCACTTCAAAGATGGAGGAAAAGGTTTAGGGAGCTCAGGTAACTTGTCCAAGATCTCATATACAGTAAGAGACCAAGATCACTAAAGCCAAGACAGTGGCCCTGAGTATCGTGGATACCAGAAGCAGAATAGCAGCCATTAATATTAGGGACTATTCTAAGAATTTCATATGTATTAGCACATTTAATCCCCAGAACTCTACTGTGAAGTAAACATAATCTCTATTTTACCAACGAGAAACTAATACATGGAAGAGTTCATTGTTTTTCCCAAATCGGTCAGTACATGCAGCATTTCCCTATACAGCCATTCACCAACTCATTTCCTCAAGCTTAACTCTCAACAGAACTATTTTTTCAAACTGATGACCATGACATCAGTTTATTGATTTATAAGAAGCAAGCATAGTTGCAAATAAAAAAGAAAGAGAATGGTCTAATTTATTCCTTTACCAGTACTTTCTCTGTACTGAGAGCCTAGGGGTGGGAAGTCAGGAAAAGCCTATGTAATGGTTATATTTCATTGTGTAATGGGTGAAAGAATCAATCAACACTGAAAAATATTAAACACTTACTCAAAAGAGCACAATTCAGAAAAATATACTGCTTCAGCAAATGTAAACAATGTGTAGAACAGAGAAGAAAAAAATGTTTAAGAATTATTCCAAGTTGGTCAGGGACATAGCTCAGTGGTAGAAATATGCCTGAGGTCCCAGGTTTGATTCCTGAAAAAAGAAGGAAGTAGGGGCCAGAGCGATAGTCAGCAGGTAGGGTGTTTGCCTTGCACACAGCCAACCCAGGTTCGATCCTCGGCATCCCATATGGTCCGAGCACCGCCAGAGTAATTCCTGAGTGCAGAGCCAGGAGTAACCCCTGAGCATTGCCAGGTGTGACCCAAAAAGCAAAATAAATAAATAAATAAATAAATAAATAAATAAATAAATAAATAAATAAATAGAAAGGAGGAAGGAAAGGAGAGATGGAGAGAGGAGGGAGGGGAGAGAAGGAGAGATTGAGGGAGGGAAGGAGGGAGGGAAAGAGGGAGGGAGGGAAGGGAAGAGAGGGAGGGAGGAGGGAAGGAGGGAGGGAGGGAGAAAGAGAAGGAGAGGAGGAAGGAAGGAAGGAAGGAAGGAAGGAAGGAAGGAAGGAAGGAAGGAAGGAAGGAAGGAAGGAAGGAAGGAAGGAAGGAAGGAAGGAAGGAAGGAAGGAAGGAAGGAAGGAAGGAAGGAAGGAAGGAAGGAAGGAAGGAAGGAAGGAAGGAAGGAAGGAAGGAAGGAAGGAAGGAAGGAAGGAAGGAAGGAAGGACAGACTAAGTACTGTACTTGAGGGCCAGCAGAAGATGGTAAAGAGCTATAGCGCATGATTTGCTGGTGGAGGCTCTGTGTTTGGTCCCTGGTACTTCATAGTCTCCCAAGCAACTTCTCAAGAAAATGAAGAAAATGGCAGGGGACTGAAAACAGAACACTACAGAAGAAACTAATTTAATTCTAATAAGAAAAAATGTAGTTCCTGGTATGTGGCTCAAGTGGTAAAACACAAGGCTAGTATGTATGGGGTCCTGAATTTCAACCCTGGATACATGGCAATAGTACTAGGCTAGGTGAGGGCCTTAGGAAGAAGAGGAAGAGGGAAGAGAGGGAGGAGAGGAGGAGAGAGAGGAGGAAGAGAAAGAGAGGAGGGGAGGGGGAGGGGAGGGGGAGGAGGGGAGGGGGGGGAGGGAGGGGGAGGAGGGAGGGGAGGGAGGGAGGGAGGGGAGGGAGGGGAGGGAGGGAGGGAGGGGAGGGGGGGAGGGGGGGGGGGGGGGGGGAGGGGGGGGGGGGGAAGGGGGGGGGGGGGGGAGGGGGAGGGGAGGGGGGGAGGGGGGGGGAGAGGGGGGGGGGGGGGGGGGGGGGGGAGGGGGGGGGGGGAGGGGGGGGGGAGGGAGGGGGGGGGGAGGGAGGGAGGGGGGGAGGGGGGGGGGGGGGGGGGGGGGGGAGGAAAGGAGTAATTCCTGAGTGCAGAGCCAGGAGTAGCCCCTGAGCATTGTCGGGTGTGACCCAAAAAAGCAAAAAAAAAAAAAAAAGAAAGAAAGAAAGAAGAAAGAAAGAAAAAAAAAGAAGAGCAATCATGGCTATAGAGATTAATCAAGGTAAGGCACTTGCCTTGTACACGTCCAACCCAAGTTCAATTGCTGACACTACAGACAGTTCTGAGTCCAGCCTGAGTGATCCCTGACACAGAGCCGGCCCAAAAGGTCCAATTACTCCCCAGAAAAGAAGAAAGGAAATGTAGTCATCACACAAAAGTATATAAAATTAGAAGCTATCAGAGTCTTCTGAAGAACTGAAAATACTCTAGAAACTATAGTTATTTTTATAGCACCATAATGAAATTTTATTTTTTAATAATGAATTACCACATGGGTATAAAATGTATCTTAAAACAACTCTTTGTGGGCTGATGTGACAATAGAGAGGAGCGAGCACTTGCCTTACATGCAATCAACATGGGTTCAATCCCTGGCACCACATATGGTCCCCACATATGACTCTGTGATCCCTGAGCACAGAACCAAGAGTAAGCACTAAGCACAGCCAAGTGTGACCAAAAAAAACCCTCTTTGTACAAATACAGTTAAAGTCAATAAAATTAAATAAATCAAATTAAAAATTAAAATGTACAACTTGAAGCTGAAATCAGAAGAGAGAAAAGACACCAAACTGGAGACCAGTCGGTTTCATCATTCAAAAAGAAAATTAAGGGAAAGTAATTAAAATAACTACAAATCTGCCTATAAATGGATGGACATTGAGAGGATCATGCTGAGTGAAATTAGCCAAAAGGAAAAGGGTAAATATAGAATGACTGCATTTATTTGCGGGATCATTTTTATCACTTGTCTTCCCGTTGTTCATCGATTTGCTCGAGCGGGCACCAGTAACATCTTTATACATCCTATCACATGCTAGTG
This sequence comes from Cryptotis parvus, assembly GCA_021461705.1. Taxonomy (NCBI): domain Eukaryota; kingdom Metazoa; phylum Chordata; class Mammalia; order Eulipotyphla; family Soricidae; genus Cryptotis; species Cryptotis parvus. Next base: position 43,565 of record JAJIBD010033430.1, on the reverse strand, counting down.
TAGGCCAAGGGCATCTGTTTGCTCCAGGAACATAAAGAGCCTCAAACCATTCCATCAGGTCATGGGAATGAGGTCTATAACTGTTACTGGTATTTGGCTATCCGGATATGACAAGGGTAGCTTGCCAGGCATCTGTCTCCTCTGCCATGTGGGTGAGATATTCTTGTAGTTGCCTCTCATCTCATACATTCATTGATGAACCGCGTGGCCACAAAACAGCCCTGTGAGCCAAGCTTGTGATCAGCTCTTCTGCTGGGTGGAGCTCTGACAAGCTGGGGAGTCTGGATGTGGAAAATGGAGGCCCTCATGGTATGGGAATTCCTCTGGCTTCTTGTGAGGCTCTGCTGGGATGGCAGGCCAGGGCTAGAACCCGCTTTCCCTTCTGGGCGCCTCATGATTACTTGCAGGATATAAAAAATATACCTACATAGTATGATACCAATATCCAAGGCCAGGCAAAACATGGATCAGGAGGTCTTGTCAATGGGTGGATTCAACCGCAAAGTGTGTGGAAGTCAAGTTAGGTAAGACAGAGAAGGGGACAGTGTGCTAATAACCGTTGGAAATTATAATACCAGCCTAGAATTGAGCATTGAACATAGGCAAAAGGATGCATATGGTAGCCTCTAAATGTATGTATTGCAAGCCACAATGTAAAAAGGACAGAGAGAGAGAGAGAGAGAGAGAGAGAGAGAGAGAGAGAAGAGGTAAAAGAGCATGCCATAGAGACAGGCTGGGGGAGGGGATTGGGGGACACTGGCGGTGGGAAATGGGTTACTGATGGGAGATGGGTGCTGCAACACTGTATGATCGAAACCCAAACATGAACATGTTTGTAATTGTATATCTCATGGTGGTATAATAAAATATTTTTTTAAAAAAATAAAATAAAATAACTACTGAATGTTTTAGTCACTTGAAGATAAATGAAGAAAAACTAGTATTTTCTATAGAGAGAATGCAGATGAAGTTAAGGGAAATCCAAAATCTATTAATAAATAACAATCTAATAAGAGGCAAAGAGGTGTTTGAAGACTGTAAACATAGGTAGGTCTTGATTGTTCAAAGAGAGAAACCAGGGGGCCAGAGCAACAGCACAGAGGGTAGGGTGTTTGCCTTCCAGGCAGCCAACCTGGGATCCATCCCTGGCATCCCATATGGTCCCCCAAAAACCACTAGGAGTAATTCCTAAGTGAAGAGTCAGAAGTAACCCCTGAGCATTGTCAAGTGTGATGCAAAAAAGCCTAAAAAAGAGAGAGAGAATCCAGCAAGGAAAAAACTGATAAGACATAAATCAAATGTTGATAAATCAAAACTATCAATAGGTGACATAGAATTATTAGGTTATAGAATAGTGGGACAAACTACTCTGTGAGGGAAAACAACATCAAAGGGGAAAAGTTTTGGATTACCTCAAGGTATTCAAATTCTACTGCCCTGGAGGTGTTGCAGGTGTGGCTGCAGTGCTCAGCTACGTCAACAGGTGGCAGACAGGAGACAGGCTTGTCTAGATCCAGGGCTCTGCCCCATGGGCCCTGGATGGTTGATGGCCTGACATAGAAAAAGACAGGGACCCCTGGATGAACCCAGAGCCATGGTAGAGCCTGGCAAGCTACACATGGTGTATTCAATATGCCAAAAACAGTAACAATAATGGACCTCATCCCAAGGAATGGAGATGTTACTGGTGCCCGCTTGAGCAAATCAATGATCAACAGGAAGACAAGTGATACAAGTGATCTAAATTCTACAGCTATCTATAAAGGACTACCATAGGTTAAGGCTACAAAATGGCAAAAACTTGGTTTCTTCATATGGATTGGCAGACCAAAGAAACAAAGCATGACCTATCCAGTGACTTAGATAGAATTAGTATGGGGGGGGGGGGGGTGGAAACTTGCTTTGCATGTAGTCAACCTGGATTCGATCCCCGGCACTCCATATGGTTCTTGAGAACCATCCTGCACGCAAAGCAAGAAGGCAAAAAGGCAGGAAGGCAGGCAGGAAGGAAAGACCAAGCTTGCCTTCATTGTTGTTTGTCTGAAGGTGGATATATTAACAGGTGCTAATGGGTCCCAGTTACTCTTAACAATACTTATGGTACTGCTCAGGTCCAGCAGTGTTAAGGGCCACCAGGGCCCCCAGTTGTGCTCTGGGGATCATGGGTGTCAGGAATCAAATCCCGGATCTCCACATGCACTCCACTCTTTCAGTGATCTCCCAGGTCCCTGATATATTTTCTAAACATGAATGAGCCAAGGACATATCTCAGCAGTAGAGCACTTGCCTTACATGTATCAGGTACTGGGTTCGACCTCCAGCACCACAGAAATAAAATGAAATAAAACTAAAACAGAGATATAAAACTGTTTTTTAATCAAGTAAGATATATGATACAGACCCTACAACAGTAACAGTTTCAGCAGCTTTCATGATGCTTGTCACTTGTCTTCCCGTTGTTCATCGATTTGCTCAAGCGGCGCCAGTAATGTCTCCATTCGTTGGGAATGAAGTTCATTATTGTTACCGCTTTTGGCATATCAAATACACCACAGGTAGCTTGCCAGGCTCTGTCGTGGCTCTGGGTTCATCCCAGGGGGCCCAGTCTTTTCTATGTCAGACCATCAACCATTCATGTCCCACGAAACAGAGCCCTGGGTGTAGACAAGTCTGTCTCCTGTCTGCCACCTGCCAATGCAGCTGGGCACTGCAGCTACACCTGCAACACCTCGAGGGGCAGTTCATAATGGTTAGCTAGATTTAATTAATACTGAGACACTTCAGAGAATCACTTTATATCACATTCTGGAAGTTAGCTGTAACATAGGAATATCTTAAAATAGTCTTTATCTACTTAATAACAAATCACTGCCATTGCTAAGTCTATAGCAAGAACAGAGCAGAATGAATTACATCAAAGGCATCACACACAGTGAATTGTAAAACACTTTCGGTTTGGTACATATATGTGTGCAACAAGTAAAATGAGTAACATTTTAAGATTCAAATAAAAGTTGTTTTATGGAGACACCTATGGCACATGAGGATGTATGTTTTATTCAGTATAGCCACACCACACATGCCACTACTGTCCACAGGGCCCTCCCGAGCCCCCCCGTCCCAACAACCATCAAAATATTTGTTTGCATCAAACGTGGTCTAGTCCCTTACTTTACTTCTTTATATACCACAGATGGTGCCTGTATATAATATTTAAGAATTTTTTGCTTAGCATTTCTTGAAATGTAAAGACTTTACCCATACATTTTTACATATATGAAAACCTTGGGTCAGAGAGATAGTCCGGCTGTTACAGCAACAGTCCTGCACATGGCTCACCAGGGCTCAGTCCTTGGTACCCCGTATGGTTCCCTGAGTCTGCCGGGAGTAATCTTTGCAGAGAGGCAGGAATAAGTTCCTCACACTACCCCGTGTGACACAAAACCAAACACAAATCTTGCAAACAGGCTACCATTCATGCAAAGAATTCATTCTTTCCTTACCTGGACTTCGCAGTAACCAGCAATCTGAGCAGACACTGCCACCTGATGGCCAGTTGGCCAGTGAGTTTATGTCTTGGGAACATCTTCCAACCCTGTTTCTTTTCTCTTTCTCTTTCTCTTTCTTTCTCTCCTCTCTTTCTCTTTCTTTCTCTCTCTCTCTCTCTCTCCTCTCTCTTTTTTTTCTCTTTCTCTCTCAAATAACTCATGTGACTATCTTTTCTGAAACACTCATTCTATTGTAGTGGTCTGGAACCTACGTCAGAGTATCTCTGAGGTGGAGTCTGGCAGTTTATAAAATATTCATATTCTAACATACTTGGGGTGTTTTCAAAAGCATTAGCCGAAAATACTCATTCGTGTACCCTATATAAAAGAGTAAAAGTTCAACCGAAGAAGTCGATCAAAACCAGGTTAAAGTTGAATAACTGCTTTACTCAGTGCTTCACTCAACAAAAAGTACTGAAGCCAGGAAGATGGCTCAAAGGCATGCCTGTCCCCACAACAGCACAGCAAGGCATGGCCCTGGTGACCACTGGCACCACCAGCACAGCACCAGGTCCAGGCACCAAACAATCAGACCTGCACAGCTGGAACGGGTCACTCCCAGTGTATCTAGGGAGATTCCCTGCAAATATATATAAATATATAATATATATATATACATAGACATATAAATGGAAAAAGCAAGGCGCTTTCATATATATACATGGAGAGAGGAGCTATAAATATATATATGTGTATATATATATATATATATATATATATATAGAGAGAGAGAGAGAGAGAGAGAGAGAAGCTATAAATCTGTAAATTTGTGTTGGAGCAAGATGCAGAAATATTTCAATTACACGACTGCAAAATATTACTGGAACACACCTAATGGAGAATGTAATGAGGGATGGGTAAATGAGATATAATAAAAATATGCCTAAGGGTTTTCCTGGAATAGGAACCCTCTAGGACCAGAGAGATACAGCAGGTAGGGTGCTTGTCTTGCATGCAGCCAACCCCAGTTAGATTCTGGGAATCGCAGATGGTCTACTCAACACTGCCAGGAGTGAGCCCCAAGCAAAGCTCGGTGTAGGCCCAGAAACAAACAAAAAGAAGATGGTAAAGGAACCCTCTCTACTAGCATTTAAGAAGGTGAAGAAAGTTAATGAAATAGCTAAGAAGTCTCATTCTAATGGGCAAAAAGGAACAGTATGTGCAAAAGCATAGAAATCTCAGAGTTCTTATCTTCGTGAAACCTAGGACCCACAGCTTAAAATAACTATCTGAACACAGATAAGGAATTTGACCATTATCCTGGAGCCCTGCAGTAAGAAACATTAGCTGTGCATTAAAACCCTCTCCAAAAGCACTCCAGATCCCATAAAGCAGTCCATGTATACAGAGGGGTGAGCAAAGAAACAAGAATTAGAACTAATGTTCAGAGACAATAAGGTGCCACAGAAGATTTTTAAGCAATACAAATACAACCTAATCAAATCTGTGTTTCAGAAGTGCAGAAGTCAGCTGAGTGGCTCAGTAGCTTATGGGAAGAGAATCTGGAGGAAGACCAATTATGATTGAGACATGACTATAATGCACTAAATATTGATAACCACTTACCCTAAAAGAAGCATAGAGTGCTGCCACCGTAATGTGTGCTTTCATCTTCAGTTTCTGAGCTGCACTCAGATACAACTCAACAATTAGAAGCAATTACAACAAAAATGCAGCAATTTATTAGAAGAAAAGTGGTGCTCAACTTTCCCCCTAAAAACACTGCATTTATACTCTAATCTCAAAAGTTTCTTTCTTGTTAAAAAATTAGTATTAGGGGTCCTGTCAAGGTGGGTTCCGGTGGGGTCGGGCGGGGCGTGGCGTGTGGGAGGAATGCCACTGTACCCTTATGTTGTTCTGTATCCTAGTCTGGAGGGGGGGGGAGAAAGATGAGAGATGGAAAGAAATAGAACCTGCCATGGAGGGGGGGGGCGGGGGGGGGGGGAGCGGGGGGCGTTGGTGGTGGGAGATGGGCACTGGTGGCGGGATGGGTGCTGCCTTTGCCACGCTATGAACTTTTTTGTTTCTTTGTAATTGTAAAAAAAATTTAAAAAATTCAGGGTTCAGGTGCACATGCTTGCATATATAACGACCCTAACTCAATCCCCTGCCATGTATGGACTCCTGAGCACTGCTAGATATAGCCCTGAGGGCCCCCCAGCTCCGCCAATCCAAAATTGGCACTTGGCCCCAGCACAGCTGGGTCTAAGCAACACCTAAACAAGGCCTAAGCATTCAACCATCCGGCCCATTTGACCAAGTATCAGTGACAATGGCCCCTGAGGCCCCTGCTTGGGAAGACACACACACACACACACACACACACACACACACACACACACACACACACACACACACTGTTTTACAAGGGTACCTCTTAATCAAACCAACTACATGTTGGACAGAGATTACAAAATCAAAATTTAGAAACAACCATCTACCAATTACTGCAAAGCTACAGAGTGATAATTTACATTTATATGGATAGTTATAGGAACTAGAGGGAAGTATAAAAAGACCACAATCCTTTCCTCATAATTTATAAAGTATTTCACTACCCACATATATAATCGCCATCTGAACTGATGATAATGATTACTGGGGGAAGTGATGTTCTTTGTCTACTGACCTATGTGCTCATTTGAAAGAAATAGCTCAATATCTAGAGACACATGATAATGGCGAGCCAGGCTTCTCAGATTGTAAAATTAATTTGCTGCAATGTTTTCCAAAAATGAGGCTCTATTAATTTTCCTCCTCTCTTTCCATCAGTTAAAAATATGTTGAATTCGCAAATAAAAAGCACCAATCTTCATTAAAAAATTAAAATTCCTTAAGCCCACATTCCCTCAGCTAGCACCCTGTTTTTCAGCTTCAGTTGACAGCAAACAGGTTCAAATAACTGGCTATCTACAGTTCCTATAGTAAAGCTCTCTTAAACTCATCCAGTCAAGTTTTTACATCTACCACTCTACTAAAAAATAAGTTGCTATGGTCACCAATTATTTTCATGATGCCAAGTCTGATAGATCTTAGCCTTAGATGGAATAACATCTGACACAGTGTAATTCAGTCTTAATTCTCCTCTTTCCCAGGGGACTTAAGTCTCCTTTGCAAGTGCATGCAGGTGCTAGAGTTCTCACTCTCTGCTCCTCTGCCCACTCCTGTTGGGATGGAGGGAGAGAAGAGAAAGCAGAATGGAGAGAGAGAGAGAGAGGAGAAGGAGAGAAGGAGGGAGAGAGTGACAGGAGACGAAGAGGGGGAGAAAGAGCAAGAGAACAAACACACGGTTTGGACTTCACCAGGTATACATACTCCCTAGATTATCTTTTACCAGTTTCCACGATAGTAAACACTATCTCTAAGCCAATGACAAGAAACTTATACTTCAGTTCAGACCTCTACCCTGAACTGTAGACTCCTACACTCACCTACATGTTTAAACAGTCTCTCTACAGACCAACTCAACACAGCCAAAACTGAACTCAGCCATTCCCCACAAAACCTGCTTCTCCTGCAGTCTCCCCTGTCTCGGTTAAAGGCAAGGGCATTCCTCCAGGTGTTTAGGCCAAAACCCACAGCCCACAAACAATGCACCATCAAATTCCATAGATTCTCCCTTTAAAATGCATGTACAGTGTAAGCACTCTCCCTACCCGACAAAAATCACCATCATCAACCATCCTGATTATTGCAGGAGTCTATCAAATGACCTCATTTTGTCCTTCTACATAGCAATTGAGAGGTCTACTGCAAGTAAAAACCCTTCCGTGGCTCGCCAATTCTGTCCTAAATGCCCACGGGCCTTATAAATTCTATTATGCACCTCCTACTTGCCCCTTCAAACCATCTCCTGCTAGTTCTATGACTTCATCTTCCACCAACATCCCCTTCAAAGCCTCTACTGGCCAATTAGAAACTGAATAACCATGTTAGAGTTACAACATTTGTGCTCTTGTTACGTCTTCCTCAAACCCTCCTCCAATAAATATGCACATCACAATCGCATCACATCACAATCTCCTTTCTTACAGGTCTTGCCCAAACAGCATTCAGCACTGCAGCCCTCTCTAAGCAACTACTTAAGGCAGCAGTATTTCCTCTTCTGATCCTTCCACGTTATTTTCTCCATATCAGTATAACAGCTGACATAATACAATATACATTTAGGGTGGGAGCAACAGTATAGCAGGTAGGGCATTTGCTTTGCAAGCCCCTGAACATCACTGGGTGTGGCCAAAAAAAAAAAATATATATATATACGCTTAATTGTTTTCTGTATCTTACCATTAAAAAATACGCTCCACAGAGAAGAAAATGTGATTTTTTGCACTACATTATAGTTAGTACTTGTTCAGGAGGTATGTCTTTGTTCTTTGTTTTTTTTGTTTTTTAAATTATTATTGTTGGCGCCTCTGTCAGCAGTGTTGGAGCTTAACTGTTCTTAAGTTTGGCAGTGCCACGGCAGAGGCTGGCAAGCTACCCGTCGTGTATTCGATATGCCAAAACCAATAACAATAATGGACCTCATTCCCAACAGATGGAGACATTACTGGCACCCACTCGAGCAAATCGATGAACAACAGGAAGACAAGTGTCAAGTGACAAGGCTTGGCAGTACTTAAAGAAGATCAGGGCCATCCCCACTGGCGTATGGGGATCATGAGGTTCCAGGGACCAGAGCCAGGATTTCACACTTGCAAAGTATCTACCATTTGAGCTAATCCTTGACCACTGGAGAGTATTTACTGACAGATACATGAATGAGGAAAATTCAAAATCCGGATCTGATCTGAGACTGGATAGACAGAATTTTAAACATAGAACTTTACAAGTCCTAAAAATACGCCAAGTCCTAAAAATATGCAACTAGTACCACTACTGGTACTTATGAGGTTGTGGTCAGCTCCACAGCCTCACTAGTATCAGTAATAAATAAGCTTATAATTATTAAGTATCCTAAGGGGAAAAAATACAAACTTCAGAGACAAAATAAAAATACAACAAAGAAAAAAAAGAAATGCCCACACTGCCTTCTTACTCCCTGAAAAGGAAAAATACCTGCATGCTTCCTGTAAGCTGGCTGACCAACCCAAACCAAAACACCACCTGACTCATTATAAATACTTAAATAGCTGTTATACGTAATTCCTGCTTTTCTAAGCAATGGTCTTCTGAGGATATTTTAACTCCCAAGCCTGACAGAGGCTGCCAAGATATAATGGTCAGAGAAAGCTCTCAGATTTCCCCAAAGCACTCAGACTGCAACCAAATATCATTAATACCATAACAATCCAAAGTGCTTTCCTGTGTCTGCCTGTCTCGTGTCCCTAATGTATTCATCAGGGGCTCAGTCATCAAAGATTCTCATAACCTGGAATGGACGAGATGTGTGGTAGACAAGAGAAGGGTCAAAGGCTGAGTTGTTTTTAAAAAATAGGACCTGGATTTATATTTTGCATTTTAAAGAGAGGTAGATTACTGGCAGGGATGCAGGGGTGGAAGGAGAGGAAGGAACCTTCATTCACAATTGTTGAGATAGTAAATTGGTCCAACCTCTATGGAAAACACTAAGAATTCTCAAAAAAGTTGAAACCAAAACTACTATTTTTTAGACCCAGTAATTCAACTCCTAAGCATGTAAGATCTAGCCTAAAGACATAAAGACACTGAGTTGAAAGATATGAACACACCAATGTCCACTGCAGCACTGTTTACTGCAGCCCAGGATCAGGAAACAGTGCAAGTCCTCCACCACAGGTGAAGATGAGTGGGGGTACAGGGGATAGCACATGGCTTAGAGCACTGCTTAGGGTGCATGCCCACCATGTGAACAACCCAGATCCAATCCCAAGCACCACCTGGCCTCCCAAGTATCTCCAAGCATAGCCTTGGGAACCACAGGCATTGCTGGGTGGATGGCCACTGAGCACCACCAACCCTAACGACCTACTGTACTGTAGGACCCGAGCAACATCACATCCTGGGTTCAAACTCTGCACTGCCCAGTCAAGTTTAGGGAGCTTACCTGTTATACCCAACACCCAGAGTGGGGATGAGGGAGGGGGAAGAGAGAAGAGAGATGATATATCTATATACAGTGGAATATTACTCATTACTTGGTTATAAGTAAATGTGAAATCTTACATTCCGTTAGAATGTTGAGATATGGAAGTTGCCACTTTAAGCAAAACAAATCAGAAGAAAAAAGACCAAACACTAGGTGATCTCACTCAGCAGTGCCAACTGCAGCAAGAGCTGGGAGCAGTGATGAGGGGCGAAAGGTACTGCCAGCTATAGAAAGGAGATAAATAAAGGAATGAAAGAATTTTTTCCTTTTTTCTTTTCATTATACTCACAAGTATAGAAACTGGGCAAGTGAACAATGGGAAGGAGAGGCAGGGTGAAGGGTAAGGATGCTCTTAAGCAAACAGTAGCAGAAAAAATCAGCACAAACTTCCTTCTCCAACTGACTCTGAGAAACAGACTCATGGACTAAGTAAAGAACCCACCAGGTGGGTCAGAGAGAGCACTCAAGAGGACTGAAGACGTGCAGGGCAGAGTCCAATCTCCAGGGGCCTCCTGTCTGCTGAGCGCTGCAGAAAGTGACTCAGAGCACAGAGCTAGGCCAGGTGTCATCCAAAAACGTGAAAGAGAAAACAAGTTAAAAATTAAGCAAAAGTGAAATTTTAAAAAATATTCATTTAATAAAGTTAAAATTTTATCAACTTAATAAGTAAAATAATTTTCAAAATAAATTTAAAATTAAAGAAAAAAATTTAAAAACCAAGGAAATTTAAAGCAAGCCCCTATACCATAACACAGAACAGCACAAAGAGAACAGAAATTCATCATTTGCAATGACAGTCTTGGTGTCATTTTTAAGATCAACAATCTTCAAAGATGATCCAACAATACTCAAATTCATCCACTAATCAACATAGCAAAAAAAAAAACAGGAAAAATTTTGATTTTCTATGGATCCTTTAAGAATCCTTAGTTATCCTATGATTCAAAATCTCAATATAGACCTGGAAGAAGTCTTTAAAGTCAGAAAATACTGCTGTGGGGATTCAAAAGCAGGTAACCAAAATTTACAGATTACCCTTACCATACTTGGGCCAATTCACTCTTTTGAAAAAAGGAACAGGAGACAGGAACATAAATCAAAGGACGCCACACAATTTGCATGCAGGACACCAGCATCACACGGTCCCCTCCAGCACTCACCACTAGGAACTGAACTAGGCCAGAAGTAGCTCCAAAAGGGTGACGCAAAACAAACAAACAAAACCAAAAAAAAAAGAAGCATTATGATTGGTTGCTCTCAGAAGGCGACATCAAGCTCTAGTACCAACACCTAAAGCCCTATAGCAAACAGACCTTGAAAGAGGGTCAGGGAGACAGTACAGTGGAAAGGCACCTGCCTTACATGCAGCTGACCTGGGTTGGATCCTTGGCGCCACATATGATTCCCAAACACTGCCAGCAGTAAAGCCTCGAGCACAGCCAGGTATGGCCACAAACAAAACAAAAGAAAATTGAACAAAAAGAAAAGGCAAGAGGTCACGGAATGCTCTAAGAAAGGCACATGGGGGGCCCTGGGGAGGGGGAATGACCTATCACATTAAGGAACACCAACCGGAACAATCTGCGCCTAAGAAGGCATTCTGTGTTTACTTCTTGGTTAATATTTCCCTTAACAGCCTCCTAAGCCCCACCTCAGCACTGAGGTTTTCAGGCTCTGCTCTCTTCTGTACAGGAGAGCTGTCACTTTCCAAAGCTCCCCGGGCCGTGTGCACGCTTTGATTTTAATTAGATGGTCCCTGCCACCTCTTCCAGCTCCTGCCCCAACCCCATTCAAATCCTTGCCCTGTTCCGGTATTAGCTCATTCTCTATTAGCTCATACCTTCTACTCAGTACCTGTCCTTCAAAAGCATATAATCCAGTATGGGAGGAGGCTATGACACCATACTTGATACAAAATATCACAGTCAGTGCCATAAAAAATTAAAAAGCACAGAGCACAGGGCTATGAGCTAAACTTCATCAGTCATCACCCCACTTTGATTTCCAAATCAACAGCGCAGCTTCCTACTCCATTACACTTCGTTACTAAGTCCCGCATCTTCCTATAAATAGCCCCTGATCTCCAAGTCTATTGTGCAATTCAGGTTTCCTTTCTCATATAACCTACTTGAAACACTTCCCATCAGAAAAAAAGTGTCTTTCTCATTTCCAATTCATCCATCTCTCTAAAAGATCTAAGATACCATACATCGTCCCCTTGCTTTGAAACAGTTAATCTGCTCCCAACTGAGCAAATAAACTAAGAATATCATATACAATTTTCCAATAGAGATTCTAAAACCAGACAGACTGAGTTTCAGTTTCAGAACAAAGTAGTCATGGTATTAATTAAGCAGGTTCCTTTATCTAGATTTTCTCATTTGCAAAAAAGAGGCGACAAAAATAACTTACATTCCCAGATTGTTAAAGGATTAACTAAAAAACTTCATGCCAAGGACCAGCACAGTCAGAACCCAGATTTCATGAATGAATTATCACCCTCTGACAGTTCGCGTAACTTGGATGTCTCATTCCCCTGAGAAGAAAATGACCAGAGTTTTACTTTCATATAGTTACGAAGTGATTTTCTGGTTATCTCAACCAAGAAAAACTTCAATATTTAACAAAATATTTCCTTCATAAAAATCTGTCTAAATTTATTTTTTTTCACAAGTGCCTATTAAAAATAATTTAAAAAATTTAACTAGATTAACCATTTTTGTTTTGTTTCCTGTTCAGGTTCAGAAAGAAAAACAGCAAGCATCATCAATGGAAACTCACTTAGATACTTAAAAGATGCATCTTTAGAGTGTAAAATCCCCATAAATTAAATTCAATGACGGTAGGTATTGTATGTCAGTGACATTCTCATTCATCACTAAAAGATGAAATCACAATCTTTGAGTCAGTGGCCTCTATTTTAAGAATTAGTCTACAATAAAAATAAAAAAACTAAGACAAATCAAAACCATATTTCAAGAGATTAAGAAGATTCAGAAAACTTATGAACAAAGGAAAAAAATAATTCATACGAAGTAGAAAATAAGGGGCCGGAGCGATAGCCCAGTGGGTAGGGCGTTTGCCTTGCAAGCAGCCGGCCTGTGCTGGCCTGGGTTCGATCCCGGCATCCCATATGGTCCCCGAGTACCACCAGGAGTAATTCCTGAGTGCAGAGCCAGGAGAAACCCTGAGCATTGCTGGGTGTGACCACAAAAGCAAAAAAAAAAAAAAAAAAAAAAAATCAAAGTAGAAAATAAAACTATTAAAAAAATACCACATTTGCTTTCCTATTTTGGACAGTGATGTTAGACACAAGTCTCCTTATCAGCAATTTTAAAAAGCAAACTTTTTTTTTTTTGGTTTTTAGGCCACACCCAGTGATACTTGAGGGTTATACTTGATCCTGGACTTAAGAATTACTCCTTGTGTGTTTCTCAGGGGACTGTATTTGATGGGGATCAAACCAGTGGTCAGCCAGGTACAAGGCAAAAGCCCTGTACTATCACCCCCACAAAAAAGTCAATGTTTTGTGTGAATAAATGTCTAAAGTTCTGATGCTAACATAGAACTGAGCATTGAATACAGACTAAAAAAATGCAAATGATGGCTTCTAAGTGTGCGTAGTGCAACCCACAATGTGTGGGAGAAGGAGGAGAGAGAGAGGGAGAGGAGAGGAGATAAAGAACCTGCCATTTAGGCAGTATGTGGGAGGGGAGGGAATTGGGGACATGGGTGGTGGCTGGGGGGCACTGGTGGAGGGCGGGTGCTGGAACACTGTGTGACCGAAACCCCAAGCGTGAACAGCATTGTAATTGTATATCTCACGGTGGTATAATAAAATGTTAAAAAAAAGTCAATGTTTGTAAAGTAAAATACATGGTCAACCAACCTGTTGGAGGCAATATAACACAACATGATTTTTCAGAAATGAATTGGGCAATGTATTTCGAGAGTGGCTAAGCTTTTATACTTTGATTTGACCTTGCAATGTCCTTCTAGGACTCTAAAGGAAAGGCACAAAAATGAAGACCTGCTGTATTTAACTGCATCATTTGTAAAACTGAAAGTAACTTAGATTTTTGATTATTAAAACTAAGAAACTTGCGGCCAGAAAAATAGTACAGCAAGTGAGACACTTGCTCACACAGTTGGCCAAGGTTTGATTCATGGCACCCCACATGTTCCCCTAATCACTGCCAGAAAGGGTTACTGAGCACAGAGCCAGGATAACCCCTGACCCCATAAGCAAAACAAAAATAAGTAACTAATCATAATGTACAATTCAAATGTCTAAGAACTATAGCAAAACTTTACTGTAAGTTTTTAACATTACATTAATGCCTCGATATAGTAAGAATAATTATAGTAAAAATGCCTCGATTATAGTAAAAAAACACATATATAAAAAATAAATGAAAAGTTTATTTTTTATTATTTTATGTATTGGCCATCGCATGGCAGAGCCTGGAAAGCTACCCGTGTCGTATATGATATGCCAAAAACCAGTAACAATTATAGACCTCATTCCCATAACCTAAAGGAATGGTTTGAGGCTTTTATGTTCCTGGAGTGAGTAGATGCCCTTGGGCTATACCAGCATGTGACAGAATGTATGGAGATGTTACTGGTGCCTGCTCAAGCAAACTGATGAACAACGGGAAGACAAGTGATACAAGTGATTCGCCATAGAGTTAATGTTTTTTTTTTTGGGGGGTGGGGTCACACCTGGCAATGCTCAGGGGTTTCTCCTGGCTCTGCACTCAGGAATTACTCCTGGCAGTGCTCAGGGGACCATATGGGATGCCGGGGATCGAACCCAGGCCAGCATGGGCCGGCCACGTGCAAGGCAAACGCCCTACCCGCTGGGCTATCGCTCCGGCCCCGAGTTAATGTTTTTTTAATTAATATTTATTAGACCACTGTGAGATAAACAATTACAAAGTTGTTCATGTTTGGGGTTTTGGTCACACAGTAACATTTTTTTTTAAAAATCCCTTAAACCTGAAGATTTATCACACTATATACTTCAGGAGTACAAAAGCCCCCAAATCATCTACTTTTTCACCATAAAACCTTCAGCCAGAGACCTCGCTCAACAGGTTGGGGTACAAGCTTCACATATAAGAAGGCTGAATTTGATTCCAGACATCACATGGTACCCCAAACACTACCAGAAGTGATCCCCAAAAATCAAGCCAAGAATAGCTGGACCACTACTGAGACTTAAAAAAATTCTATCATATGAATAATTAGATAGGTTGGTCTCTTAAACTACTAGCCAAACGTGTTATGTTAGCCATGCTCCCAGGTAGCTGTAAACTTGTCATATGAAATCTGCCTTTGCCATCAAAACAAAAGATGTTGTACCTCCAGATGGCGAGCAGAAGCCACTCGTTACTGGGCATCTGGAGAGAGGGCTCCAAGCACTTAGATTAAAACTAGCTAGTGAATGGAATAGTGAAGGTTAGGTTTCTTCCATATTCCCAAATGAATTCTCCTGTTTCTTTGTCACTCTAGGGCTCTAAACCCGAAGACCGGCAGATAAGCATACACGCAGGGAGAGGTGCACACCAATTTACTCTTTCTCAAAAGCTGTTACCGTCCTCATTTAATCCCAAAGCACCCGGCAGTAAAAAAAAAAAAAAAAAACACAAGCTTAAGGGCAAAAGATGAGAGATACAGGTGACCTTAAGTAACCTCAAGCACATTATTAAGCAATGAAAGTGACTTCGTTGTACAGTGGGTACAGGTTTTAAGGCTGAAGCAAAACTATTCATTCTTGTTAGTTCCTTATTCTATTAATTTAGCTGCCACCCCACCCCTTTCACCAATATATTCCCAACCTTCTCAAACCCTTTCCCAACCACTATTCAGACTGCATTACTATTTTTCAGACACAGAATAAGGAAAATCGAGGACTAAAGATAAAATGCCCAGATGGTTAAAAGACCTGATTTGAAAACAGTTCCCACTCTCTCTACCTGCATGACCTTGGGCAAATTATTTTACCTTAAAATAAAGTCTTGCTTTCTTAAGCAGCAATCCTTAGCAGCCATGCCCTTTTTAGTCTTAGCATCACGAAAATGTATTGCCTGTAGGTTGTTTTTGTGGGTGTATGTGCTTTTTTCATTAGTATTATTTTGATCATAACCAGGATCTCATTCCTAATCAGCTACAATTTTGACTTCATTCTTAAAAGTTCATGTTTAAAAAGTACTTAGACGGTTTTCCTAAGTTTTCTGGCACTGAAGCCGTAGTTGCCTCATTTTACCTATCTTGCAGCTGTGTTCAAGATCAGGAACATTTCTCAGAAATTCATTCAATAGTTTTTCAGCACTTGTACCTTAAGAAAGCATTTGCTGAAGTAATTGCATTTTCTAACCTTAAAAAGCTCCTCTAGTGAAGAGACATACAAACAAATCATTAACTACCCCCTAACACACACTAACTGCAGAAGGTACAATGAGCTACTATTACTGGATTGGTCCAGACAGGGGATAAAATACTTGGAAAAGATTCAGAGGTGATATTTTGATTAGGTCTTGAAGGACAAACTGTTTACTAGGTAGAGAATGTTCAACAGAGGGAACCATGTAAAACCACAAAGGAAGATGCATGTCATCTTCAGACAACTCCGAGCAGTCTTTAAATAGTGAAGACTGGCATAAATGAAGATGAAATTAAAAATGTAGTGATGTATCAGAAATTGTGAAAGGACTCTGACTCATCAAACAGAGACCCGGAGAGTCACTGATGGACTTTCAAATATGGACTCAAAGTCCCCTTCTCCCTGGGGCCTAAGAGATGGCGCAGTGGGTAAGGTGCTTGCCTTGCAAATGGCGGCATCTGATCTCCTGAGCACTATCAGTAGTGATCCTTGAGTTCATAGCCTGGACTAAGTCCTGATCCCTGCCAGATTGTGGCCCCAAACAAAACAAATTTAATCTAAAAAAAAAAAACAAGGAGGAGGAACCGGAGCAGTAGTACATACAATGAGAAGGGAGCTTGTCTTGCACATGGCTAACCTGGGTTTGATCCCAATGTTCCATATGGTTATCCAAATGCAATGTAGAGCCAAGAATAACCCCTGAGCACAAAAAAATGTGGGTAAGGTGTGGCACAAAAAAATGTTTTTTAATTATATATAAAGAATATGTCCCATTCTTCCATCATATAGTCAAGAACTGGATGAAGGCACAGATTTTTTTTTTAAAAAATAGTTTTGGTTGAGGAAAAGCAGAATGAGTGTTGTTATTAAATGGAGAAAAAATGCCTTCAAGAAAAAGTATAAATTTACTGCCAGAGCTCAAGAAAGTTTACATTAATTTTTTTCCTAAAGATTCTTTAAAGTCAACATTGGTGAGAACAATAAAAGAGCAAGAGTAAAAAGCTATAATAAATAGAGGCAAACAGTAGCAACGTCTGAGAAGACTGAAGTTAAAATATCCAGAACAGGGGCCGGAGCCATAGCCTAGCAGGTAGGGCATTTGCCTTCCACGGCCAGCCCATGCCGGCCTGGGTTCGATCCCCGAATCCCATATGGTCCCCCAGCACCGCCAGGAGCAATTCCTGAGTGCAGAGCCAGGAGTAACCCCTGAGCATCGCCGGATGTGATCCAAAAAGCAAAAAAAAAAAAAAAAAACATCCATATCATACATGAATTATAGATGAGGCGTGTCAGCAGACTACCTTTCCTCCCCATTCCTCACCCAAAGAATCCAAACACGCATCTTAAACAGTTCTTTTGGCTGACAAATAGCTTAACTTGGCCTGGAGGTGTGGGTCAGCAATAGAACTTCTATATCAGAAAACACCACAATATCCATGGAGCTATCAGACGTGTACAACTCCCACCAAGGACAACAGCGACAAAACGAAGGCAAGGGTAAGTGAATGAGTAGCTTTTTTAAAAGCAAGGGGAAAAGCTCAACTGATTTCACCAGTAAAATCTTTAGCCTCAATGACTGTGTTTCAAAACCTTGCAAAAACTAATACAAGACATTAATACAGCAAGCTGGGGCGGGGCGGCGACAGTCAGGAAAGGAAACGCAGGTAAGAAAACACGGTATCTTCTCAAACTCTGCTTCTTCTGAGAAACCTACAACTCAACGCATCTCATCAAAGGCCTGAATCAAACACAACCCACTCTGGGACCACCAAGGACCTAGGCCCGCAACAGCAAAGCCCACCTAACTGGGCAGCCCGCAGAGGTGAATCTGCAATTACTGGTCTTCCGACTCAAGCTTGGCCACCAACATGGACCTCAAAGGTGGGTCATTTGCTTTCCACTTAGACCCACACTCAAGAAAAAGTAGCTTTATGCTCTATACGTGGTGTGTGTGTGTGTGTGTGTGTGTGTGTGTGTGTGTCTGCGTATAAACTGCAGGACCTTAAGAGGCGCAGCAGCAGCACCTATGGCAACGGTGTGGTCCACACCGAAGTTTCATCTCAGGATGTGTCTTAGGGTGTGTCTTTGTTTTGACTCACAATTGAAAAAAGACACACACCGAAAACCGCCGTCATCGGGGCAGGCTGGTACTCTCCCCCATCAGCCCTGCGCAGGCTCTGAAGCCACTGGGGATCCCAGCCTGGCCCCGGCGCTCAGGACAGGCGACAGCCCCAGCAGCCCGCGGACCCCGCACGTCTGTCACCGCTCGCGGGCACCGCGCGATCCGGCCTCTCCGGTCCACGCCCGCCCGGCCACAAGACGGCTCTCGGGAGGCCCCGAGCGAGGGTCACCCCAAATGACAGCACGACCTGGGCCCCGACCGCGCCCCCCAGCTCCCAGGATTCCCGCGGCGCTTGCCCCGCCCCAGCTCCGGCCCCCCGCTCCAGCCGTGACCCCGGCTCTCACCGTGCGGAGGTCCACTTGCCTCCTCGGTCACGGCCCGGCTGCGGCGGACCCGGCGACCCCGCAGGTCTCAGGACGGCAGGTGAGGCGAGGGACGACGGCGCCGTCACATCCCCCGCCGACCCCGCCGCCCGGCCCGCAGCCTCCAGCATCGCGTCCGCGGCCTGAGGGAGCGCCGGACTCCGGGGCCACAGCGCCCCCTCCCTCGGCGGGCGCCAGCGCGGACTCCGCCCTCCGGGGCCCGCTCAGCGCGCGCGCGGCCCGCCCCCAGGCGCGTCTGTGCGCAGGCGCGAGGCTCACGGTACTGGGCCCCGCCCTCAGGGCACACCCCCGCCTTCTGACTCCTGCCTCAGCCCACCTCTGGCCACGCCCTCGCCTCCGAGCCAGCCTTTCCGAGGCCCCGCTCCCACGTCGGGACCCGCCCCCTGCGCTGACCTTGTCTTCAGCCACTTGACTGCGGTCTTTGCTCCGCCCCATCAGTGACGTCATTCCAGCGGCTGCGCCTACCTTCTATCCCCGTTCTAACATTTGCTGCTGACTGCTGTCACATCTTCGAACACCTGTCCTGACCCCCAGAAAGTTAAGAGGTGTATGAAGTTTGGAGCTAACATCGGATCTTCCACCTTTCGGTGATGTGGACACCACCTCCAAAATGTTTGTGTGTACAAACTCGTTCCTGTTTGACCGCCCTCCCTTGCCCTAGGGCATTCGTGAATACAGACCCATCTCAACAAAGCGAAACGTGAAATTTTGCTAAGAACCAGGGACTAGAAGGAGAAGCCCCAAGTAAGAGTTGGAGTAACTCCATGGTTCCATTCAATCTGGGTTACATTACCGGGAGCCAAACCCTCCTTCCCTTTGGCGCCTCATCATCCAGTCGTCTCTTCCCCACCCTTCTTCCTCCATGTCTGGACCTGTCTTGAGTGTCCTTGATCAAGAAGGTTGGCTCTGGTTAGCATGAGCTGCCGTTAACTGGCAATAGACTGAAACTGGCCTCTCAAATCCTTTCGTGATAAACCTACCAACAGGCTGACTTACATATAAAATAGCATTTAAAGGTTTCTTGGAAAACATCCACATTTTCCATGTCTCCATATCAGTGATATTCCAGGGAAAAGGGAGGGAGTTACCGGACAAAGATCAGTAGATATGTCTGATTGAAAAAGCACATTCCATTTATTAATATACTTTTATAATTGGAAAATTAAGTGTAATTTTAATTTAAAAAACTCATAAGATTGGTTTTCTTGAATAAGATGTATATCTAAATATCTTCAATACTAAATTTAAATTCCTACAATTCATCTTTTATTAACTCAGATCATTAAAAGGCAAATGCGTGAACAGACCTCTCCTGTACAGAGCTCTCAAGAATATCCACTCCAAAGATGCAATTACTACCATATTCTTTAGATGAACCTTCAACTAGATTGAGACATGGTGAAAGGAATACACTTCCACCCCGCTGCTTGTCCTAGAGGATTAAGGAAAATTTTTAAAGTTTTATTTTAAAATGAGAGAATTAAGAAAGAGGCTATAAACTCAACAGTCTCTTTAGGAGCTGGGGAAGAAACACCTCTCACTTCCTAGGGCCAAGAGAGCTTTGCTTCTCCAAAAATGCTAGCTTGTTATCTTGGATTTCCTACAATTCAAAGTGTATCAGAACCTCGTAGAAGTGCGTACTAAAGCTGCAGATTGTTGAACATCCCCTGAGTTTCTAATTCAGCAGCCTCTGTGATGCCTAAGAGTTTGTATATCTTTGAAATTTTCATGGAACCTATCCTGGGAACCACATCTTGAGAACTACTGCACTCAGGAAACTCTTTAACAGTGCTGTTGCAGTCATCCAAATCAGAGAAGAGAGACATCCTCTGGAGAAAATTATCTCACAGGAAACCTTGAAGGTCAGTTGAAAGTCAAAAGTTTAAGTGTCAGCTACTATTAGGTCACAATAACAATCTGGACAAACTTCAACATTGGCTAGGCAGGGGAGATGACAGCCGAGAAAGTCAGGAAATGCTGCCCTACTTCCCCTCTCCCCAGACATGAGCTGGGAAAAGAGAAAGCTAACAAGAAGATGCATAATAGGCTGGGGAAGGATGGTGAACAAAGAGAAAATGTCATGGGCTAAGCACATGCTTTCCATGTAGAAAGCCAAGATATGATTCCTTGCATTACATGGTCCCCTGAGCACTTCCACTGAGTTGGAAGTAGCCCTGAGCCCCTGGCCGGTATGGTCCCAAAATAAAACTAAAGAGTTGTGGTGGGAATATATGTAGTTTGTCATACTCTCCTTGTGTTTTCTGGGTTGGATACAAGTGTTGGAACACAGAAGGAATTGAAGGGTTCTGTGGTATCACAGTACTACTAGCTTATTAAGAAAAAACAGTATGAATGCCCAGAAAGTCTGGAGAATTAGGATCTGTGTGAGAATCACAATGGAGAAGACGTAGCAAGCATCACTGTCACTGTCTTCCCATTGTTCATCGATTTGCTCGAGTGGGCACTAGTAACATCTCCATTAGTCCTGTCACAAGCAAAGTGCAACCCAAGGGCATCTACTTGCTACAGGGACAGAAGGAGCCCAAAAGCCATTCTTCAGGTTATGGAACTGAGGTCCATAATAGTTACTAGTCTTTGGCATAAAAGTAAATAATTCCCACGTGGAAGCAACCCATGGAGCTGACCTCCTGGTAAGGGGGCTGCCAGCCCCTGGCCAAGTCCAACATTGCTCCAAGGGTTTGCTCTCATGAACGGGGAGAGACCATGCTGGCCGGACTCGGAGTGGAGTTTTGGGCCCTGCCCTTTCCTCCGCCTCCATGCCAGTTGCCCTGGAAGAGAGAGAGACCCACCCACACCAGATCCACATGTCCCTTGACAAGCGGCCACAAAGCGGCCGTGTGATATTTTTATAGGATACTGAATTTTGCATAAGGTTCTTCCCAATTTCTTTCACATTTATACATAGTAAACAGTTATAGACATGTTTTAACTGATACTAGTAAGCCTGGCAAGAAGCAGAGCAAACCACACATCATGCAGTTAGTCATTCTCAACATCTAGTCTCCATAGTTCCTCAGAGCTCCATCCAAGAGAAAACCTGATCTTCCCCATAGAAAGCATATATGTATATATGCAGTTCAGTTAGAGTCAAACAATTTCTACAGCGTAACCTTAATAAACAACAAAAAGACTTTTCTCATAGTTCTCCCACACATTCGGCACAATCACAGCAGCACTTCAGTAATTTGACTTCATTTTAGAGACATCCTGAAATTTTTGTATTAGTTTGGAATTAATGTTGCTGGGAATTTGTTATATTAGTTTGTTTTTGTTGTTTAAATATAGCTTGAAAAGATACTCAACATCACTAATTATTAGGGAAATGCATGTCAAAACCATAATAATGTCATCTCTGGTTATGGTTAATGGAATGTTTAATATAAAAAGATTCTAAAAAGTCCTGGCAAGGGAAAAAGCCAATCTGGATTAGTTTTGGTTTTGGTAGTTTGGGGGCTTGGTTTGATTTTCTTTGCTTTGAGGGGCACTGGGGTTTGGGGCCACACCCAGTGATGCTCAGGGTTTCTCTTGTCTCTGAGTTCAGGAATCACTCCTGGCAGCTCTTAGGAGACCATATAGGATGCCACAAGATCAAACCTGGGTTGGTCTCAGGAAAAACAAGCACCTGAATTGCTATAATATCTCTCTAACCACCAAAAAGAAATCTGTGGGAGTATCTGTGGGACTGCAAAGTGATGCAGCCACTATGGAAATGGCATAGAGGATTTTTTAAAAATTAAAATTATAACAACCAGATGATCCAACAATCCTACAACTGAGTGTATATTCAAACAAAAGTATATCAGTACTACAAAAAAATCTGAATCCTCATTTTAATTATGACCTTATTCACAATGACCAAGACATAGAAATAAATTAAGTGTCCACTGATGCATGAACAAATAAGTAAGATGTAATGTATATACAAAAAATAAAATATGTTATATGTTATCAAAAATAAAATGTGCTATTTGTGGCAATATAGATGGACTTAGGAGATACTAATAAGTCAGACTGTATGGTATTGCTGATGTGGAATATTAAAGCCAAATGCACAGAAACAGAAAGTAAAATGGTTGCCAAGGCCAAGGGGTGGAGAAAATGGGAGATACTGATTGATTAAAGAACACAGGCATCTAATAGGGATAACAATTTCTAGAGATCTATGTAAACCATGATAACAATAGTTAATAATAATGTTGAGTATAATTGAAAGTTGCTATGAGAAGTAGGCCTTCAATTTTCTTTCCATAGCAACAAAACAGCAATTATGCAAAGTGAAGGATGAATTAGCTAACCTTACTTTAATCACTGTGCAATCCATGTCGATCAAGTCATCACATTGTACACCTTTCAGAATATTTTATATCAATTATACCTCAACAAAGCTGGTGAGTAAAATAATACTTTTTTATTTTTAAATTCTGTACCTCAGAATTCTGCAATATGTCTTAACAGTATAAACCTGTAATTTTTCTATAATAGGGAATGAATGTAATTTTCTCTTTTTCATATGACTGTCCAGCTACCTTAATATCATTTATTTAAAAGTTCATCTTTTTCAGCTAATGGTGATGAAACAGCTGAGCAGCTACATGTAATAAAAATCAACTTTGACATCTAGAAAATTAACTTTAAAATAATTTCAATTTTAGAGAAGAAAACAGAAAATTATACTCATAACTTAGAATAAAACATTTCTTAGGCAGAACCCCAATATAAAAGTATGAGTTGGAAAACTGAATGTCAGCAAAATTAAAAATCTCTGTTCCTCAAGAAACAACCGAGAAACTGAAAAGGCAAGCCACAGAGTGGGAGACAATAGTCACAAGAGAATTGTGAATCTGAGGGACCAGAGCAATAGGACAGTGGGCAGGGCACTTGCTCATGGCCCACGGATGTTCAATCTCCAATGTCCCATATGGTCTCCAAACCAGCCATGAGTGATCCCTGGGTACAAAGCCAGGAGTAAGTCCTAAGAACAGCTGGGTATGGCCCAAAAAACAAAGGAAAGAACGGAAGGAAGGAAGGAAGGAAGGAAGGAAGGAAGGAGGGAGGGAGGGAGGGGAGGGAGGGAGGAGGGAGGGGAAGGAAGAGAGGAGGGAGGGAGGGAGAGAGGGAGGAAGGAAGAAAGGAAGAAAGGGAGGAGGAGAGAGAGGGAGGAAGGAAGGAAAGGAAGGAGGAGGGAGGGAGAGAGAGAGGAGGAAGGAAGAAAGGAAGGAAGGGAGGAAGGGGAGGGAGGGAGGGAGGGAGGAGGAGAGGAGGGAAGAGAGGGAGGGAGGGAGGAGAGAGGAGGAAGGAAGAAAGGAAGAAGGGAGGGAGGGAGGAGAGAGGGAGGAGGAGGGAAGAAAGGAAGAGAGGGAGGGGGGGAGGGAGGAGGGAGGAGGGAGGGAGGGAGGAGGGGGCAGAGAGGGAGAAAGTTGTGACTGAGAAATAACTTGTACTTATATTTAAAGAACTCATTCAAATCAATAGTAAAAGACGACCAAAACTTTAAGTATACACCATCCTTGTATGGTGCTCCTTAAAGGAAGATACGAAAATGAGTTGCATGATATTACTAGTTTCTATGAAAACATAAACTAAAATCCAATGTTATAATTACTTCACATAGCTACGATGGCCAAAAATCCTGAAAGATTGACAGTACCAAGTGCAGAAAAAGAATATATAATGACTGGAAATCTCATACAGATGGTAAAACCATCTGATGCTCTTTCTTTTACTTTCACAAAAATTTAAACATACCCTGTTCTATGATCAGAAAACTGTCCTTTTAGGTATTCATTTAAGAAAATTTAACACATGTTCACTAAACCACTTAATTAAAAGTGTTCAGAAACTCTAAGAACTGGAAGTAATCACACATCAATAAATAGGTGATTGAATAGTGAACTATTTATAAATTGAATACTAGGTTAGAATTAAAAGAAAATAACTGAGGCCCGAGTGACAGCACAGTGGATAGGGCATTTGCCTTGCACCTGACTGACCTGGGTTCAATCCCCGGCATCCCATATGGTCCCTTGAGCACTGCCAGGGTAATTCCTCAGTGCAGAGCCGGGAGTGACCCTTGAGCATTGCTGGGTGTGATGCAAAAGAAAAAGAAAAGAACTGCTATGTGCAGACGATATTATGTATAATATAGTACATGCCATAGGATTTCATTTATACAAAACTCTAGAACTAGGAAAAGTAACCTACAATGATAGAAATCAAAATAATTATTGAGCAGTCGATGTGAAATTAGAAGATGCAATAACATTGAATGGGCAGTAGCAAAAGAAACTTTATAAGGTTCTGAGTGAATATATTTAGTCAATTCATGGATTCATTTGGTGAGTATTTGTCAAAACTCATTTTGCTGTGTTAAAAGTTACTGTGCATGTTTAGATAATTATACCTCAACTTAAATAAAGAATATTTAAAGTTTCTCAATTCCTAAATGCTATGGGGGTACTGCTTTTGTCACATATTATGTTTTCATAGGCAGTTAAATCTATTTCTCAATTCTGTTTCAATGATCTTTCTACATATTAGTGTACCATAACCCAAATATTTTCATTATAGAAGCTGTGTAACATAGTCTAATGCCTGTCTAAGATTAGTTCCCAGCCAATGCAATACTCTTCTTTTGAGGAAAGAGACTCCTGGCTATTTTTGCTCCTATGTACTTCCAAATAATTTTTATCAATATATTCTTTCAAAAAATGATATTTTTATTTGTGTTTCTTCAAATTTATAAATTAGAGGAAAACCAATATCTCTATGAGGCTGAATTTCCTCATTGACTCTTAGTCTTCTTCTTTTTCCCAAATATGATTGTGTGATTTTAGACTTATTTTACTTTTCCATTTTTGGAGATTATTTGTCATATTTAATGCCTTCATATTTTATGTTATTATAATACATAGAAATTTATTTTCTTTGTATTCTATTTTCTGTTTTGTGCTTCTTTTTGTGCATATACAAAACTCTTTGGGTTTTATATAGTAATTTTATTTTTTTTTATTTTTTACTATACTAAATTATCTTGATGTAATAATTTCCATTAATTATTTGGAGTTTTCCAAATGTGTAATCATGTCCTCTGTAAATAGTCTTTTTTAATGGCTTCGACTCTATATTATACTAGAGGACACGGTGACATCATTTTAATCACTACTTTAGCAGAAAAGCTAATAAATGCTGAGTTTTCAGTTAGAGTACGTAATAAGGATGTATATTTCAGGTTTGGAAACTACTGGGAATCTCAACATTTTAAAAATAAACAAATAGAGACTGGAGAGATAGTAAAGTGAGCACTGACCTTTCTTGTGGACAACCCAGACAAAAATAAATCTCAAAATGTATTTTAATAGCAAATTCTAAATATGCACTATAATCAAGAATGAAAAGACATTTGACATTAAAAAATTATTAATATGTAATCATCTCCACATGTGTACAGAGAGGTTTAATAGACTTCAATATTTATTTGTGATATGTTTGTTTCACTTTGGGGACCACACCAGAAGTCAGAGGTGAGGGCTTATTCCTGTCTCTCATGTGAGGTATCACTCCTAGCAGGGCTCAGGGAAACTTTTGTGATGCAGGGATCAAACTGGGGTCAGTCACATGCAAGGCCAGAGCCTTAGACCCTCTTCTATCTCCCCAGCACTTCCCTGCACCAGCTGTTCTTAAGGTACTGGTTTCATATTTATCCAGTACATCTCTACAAAACCAGTCCTTCAGAAACTTCTAAACGGAATTCTGTTAGTAATGCAAAAGTATCTGTTTCCTAAATTAGGAGAGACCACCAATGTTTCGACACCCATTGGTCACCCCTTTTCTGGGGCTGGTTAGAGGAAATGCCTTCATTCTTTCTTGATGAGTCATGGTTCCTGAGGATGGACAGTAGGCTGTTTGCTAAAGCAGCAAAAATACCAATGAGTTTCATTTTATACTCTGTAACAAATACAGAATTACCACAGAGCCCATATCATTCTTCAAATGAATGTAATAGGTACAAATTTAGGGCCTGGAAGCATGCTTTAGTGAAAAGAAAATCCACCTGTGCTGGTGGAGCACATGGCTCCCCGTGTCTTTCAAAGGAAATTGGGATTGAGCCTGGTTGTTTCAGAATTAAAATGAGTTTATGCATGTAAGTTTTATTTTTTTAATGCCAGGCAGTTAGGAAATTCTCCATAACTAGATCTGAATATAACATGATTTAGTGTAAAATAACTTTTTTAAAATTTAAGAATTGAACGTTTAAAAAGAATGAAAGCTATAATGGGGATATACTTTTCTTTACGCTGTTATTTGTATAGATAGAACTGGTTTTCTACACTGCTCTAACAAATTATCCCAGACTATGTGGATTAAACAAGGAAAAATGTATTTTCTCAATCTAGAAACCAAAAGTACAAGATCAAGGGTTGGTTTCTACTAAGGCCTCTCTTCTGAGCCTCCCCTAAGCCTCTCTGTAGTGCTGTCCTTTGGTATTGACTGAAAGTGTCTAGATCATAGTCTACCCTTCTTATAAGGATGCCAGTAATGAAGGATTACTGGTGTCATGACCTCATGACCTCATTAAATTAGTTGCCTCTTACAAATGCCATCACATCCTGAGGTACTAGAGGCAAGGTCTACAATAATTTGTCCCACATCAGCAGAGAAATCTAAGTTCCTTTATTTATTTGAGTAGCCCACATGGAAGCAACCCATGGAGCTGACCTCCCGGTAAGGGCTCGGCCAGCCCCTGTTCGAGTCCAACATTGCTCCAAGGGTTTGCTCTCATGTGCAGGGGAGAGACCACTCTGGCGGACTCGGGTGGAGTTTTGGGCCCTGCCCTTTTCTCTGCCTCCATGCCAGTTGCCCCAGAAGAGAGAGATCCACCCACGCCAGACTCACAGCAATCTTGGCGTGCAGCCCCAAAGCGGCCGCGTGATTTTCTAGAGAATGCTGATTTTAGGATAAAGTCCTTCCCAAGATATTTCACATTTAAACATTGTATACAGCTCTAGACTGGTTCTAACTGATACCTGTAAGCCTAGCAAGAAGCCAGAGCAAACCATACATCATGCAGTCAGTCATTCTCAACATCTAGACTCCATAGTTCCTCAGAACTCCATCCAAGAAAACCTGATCTTTCCCCTTTAAGTTTCAACAGTAAATGATCAAGATGAGAGCCTTCTACTGAGACTATACCACCTACATGGCAAAGCCTGGCAATCTACCCGTATTTTACTTACTTGTTATGCCAAAAACTAGTAACAATTATGAACCTCAGTTCCATGACCTGAAGAATGGTTTGGGGCTTTTCCTGTCCCTGGAGCAAGCAGATGCCCTTGAGTTACACTTGCTTGTGACAGGACTCATGGAGATGTTACTAGTGCCCACTCAAGCAAATCGATGAACAATGGGAAGACAGTGATACAGTGACAGTGATTATTTGAGTACTCAAGTAGGAATTACTGCGCCCTCACCCTTCTTCCAGGGACCTAACCTTCTGTTAGTTTGTTTGAGAAAAGTTTACAGAATTATCAATTTGCCTAAAACTTGGACAAAGCTGGCCCTTTAAACAATACCTTTTAAGAAGTCTGGTCATTTCTGTGTTAAAGATCCAACAGCTCAATGAATGCCTATATTTTCTACTTCTTTCCATAAAAACATATGAACAAACATACATATGTATGTATATATGTAAATATTAATATATATATAATATTATATATTAACATATAATATTAATATATACGTAAGAAATGAGGAATATAACTTTTTTTATGGAACTGGTACATCCAGTTACGTACAAAGAAATCTGAGAGAAAGACAGGGATTACTCCTGTCTTTGCGCTATGGAATCAATCCTTGCTGTGCTCAGGGGACCACATGAAATGTCAGGAATCAAACCTGGGTCTGCCATGTGCAAGGCAAGTAATCCTACCCATTATCCTATTGTCCTGGCTCCTGAGAATATAACTTTTAAGATCTCTGGTTGGGGTAGAGTTAAGAGTTCCTAAGCACAATGTCACTTGTCTTCTCAAGCCATTGGCAAGACTTTTATCTACTTTTCTATGCAAAAGACTCCAGAAGTGATGACAGGAAATATAGTTCTCTCAATTTGTTCAGTATTAGTAGCTCTCCTGGGATGCCTTAGTTCACTTCAGTTTCTGCAAACAAAAACATACCTTCTGAAGTTTGTCTGTGATCCTGAGAAGTGGTTAACAGTGATCAAGGAGGAAAGGGATGGTGGGTAATCTCAAGTCTCAGGTCTCTGAGAACACTGGAGAGGGCAGGGTACATAGCAATGATGAATTATGTTCTAGGCAGACACCTACCTTGGTCTGGTATCGCGTGTGGAACCCTGGAGCAGCTTCTGCCAGCAATATGGACACTCTAGGACAGTTGATACTCAGCACTTCCAAGTGCCCCGTCCAGTTCAGAGCTGGACAGAGTGCAGGGGGTCAGGCACCAGCAAACTAGAGAGGCTTCTTTAGAAACTGTGCCAATGTGCCTACTAGCTGGGGACTGTGCCTGTGCACCACCTGCCAAAGGTGGTGTTAGCACTAGGAAATCATCTCCTTAGTGACCCATAGACTACAGTCCTTACTTTAGCAACCAGAGTTAAGAAGAGAATATGTGCCTCTTGGAGAAGCAAGGTGTCTGTTTGTTTCTGAGACCCTAGGTCATGCCAATAACAGGAGGTTCTCTGAGACATTTAGTATCTAGGATATCACTAGATAACGAGACATATTGGAATCCAGTACCCTGGAAGAACAATTCCAGTCACCTCTGTACTCCTTGCCTTCTGCTCAGGCATGCTCTGCTCTTCCCTCTTCTCCAGCTCACTCCCTGACAAGAACTACAATAATGAAGCTGAAGAACTTACTATGTGCATTAGAAAGGCAGAGACTAAGAGTGGCTGATCAATATTAAATCAACATTATAAATTAACCATGGTCATTACTAGCAGTAGCAACATTGAAATAAAATCCAAGTATGTTACTTGAAAGCTTTAAGTGGGTGGCAGTTTATTAATTTGAATAAGAGAGATTTTTTAATCAACAAAATTCAACTTGGTCAAAGTTACAGCTACATCAAAACTGATTTCAAGTTCTTGAGAAAGTCAGGAAGTATGTGGAATCACTTATATGGGAAGGAAATAAGTTTCACTGAGTTCTCTTCTGTAGGGTGCGGCCTCATTTTTAAGGCCTACATCAGCATCTTTGTTCTAGGTAGCAAAATGGGGAGTGAAAAAAGGAAAAAAGCCCAAAGACATGCTCCAACAGTCTCCCTTTAATGTTTTCCTTTGTGTTATCCTGAATACCAGGCAATAAGCCAGCAAAGCCAAGAGACTCTGTTTGACTCACCTGACCCATGACATTTCCTCCAGAGGGAAGGAACAGGAATTGAAGGCAAGTAGAAAAAATTGAGTAAAGTTTTCCATCCTGCCCATTAAGTTAATCTCCAGTAGAAATATACAAGAAGAAGCCAACAGGCAGGTCTTTAGAGCATAAAGAGGAGGTTATAGAAGAAAAAAATATCTAAAGGGAAGGTTAGAGAAGGAAAAATCCAAGGTTAAACTCAGAATAGGACCTATGCCTTTTGTTAGCTATTTGTGTGTATGTGTGTGCATGTGTGTGAATAGAGTATAACCTGTAATATAGTGAGCATTCAGAAATATGTTTTAACGTGTGGGAGTCAGAGGCTAGGTAAGACAGAAAATGGAACAGTGTGCTAACAAGTGTTGAAAGTGCTAATACCAACCTAGAACTGAGCATTACATACAGGCAAAAAGATACACATGACAACCTTTTAATGTATGTACTATAATCCACAATGTGGAAGGGAAGGAAAAGAGAAAGAGATAGAGAGAAAGGGAAAGAAATAAAGAACCTGCAATGGAGGCAGGCTAATGGAGGGGAGGGGAATCGGGATGTTGGTGGTGGGAAATGGGCACTGGTGGAGGGATGGGTGCTGGAACACTGTATGACTGAAACCCAAATATGAACATCTTATGAACATCTTTATAATTGTATATCTCATGGTGTATAATAAAATACTTAAAAAAGAAATACGTTTTGAATTGGGAAGGAAAAGGCTAACATTTTAGGAAGTAATAATAATAACATTCATGATCAAGGGGTAGGGAAACTGAGATATCCTTCAGTTCTGGGTCCTGAGTAAGACGCTGACCATTCCTCATGGAAAATGACCTCTTGTTTATCTTGCTGGTAGAATTGCACAGCTAAAGCAGAAAGGAGTTCTGATTTGATATTGCTGAACCATGCCCTTCCCTTTGAAAATGCCATTTGTCTGGAAAGGTTTTGTGACTCTGGGCTCCTTGCCAGGCGTCAGCATGTCATTGTTGAAGATCCATAGACTCCTTTCCAGAAAGAGCCATTTCCTTTTTCAGCTAAGTTGTGCTGTGGGTGGAGCAAATGCACTGTGGCTAGAACAGCTTCTTCCCCTCCAGCACTGGAAGAAAAGGCAGGGAAAAAGCTGCAGGGATGGTGTCAATCCCCAAGGGCAGGATGGACTGTGGAGGGTATTTCTGACCAGAAGCTGCAGTGTAGGGGCACTGAAAACAAGAATGGAGGTGTCCCCAGAATGACCCAAAATATTTTCCAAAAGTCAAAGGGATGTAATAGCATGAACATGAATAAGTGTCTTTTTTTTTTTTTTTTGCTTTTTTGGGTCATACCTGGTGATGCTCAGAGGTTACTCCTGGCTCTTTGCTCAGGAATTACTCCTGGCAGTACTCAGGGGACCATATGGGATGCCGGGGATCAAACCCAGTTCGGCTGCTTACAAGGCAATTGCCCTACCTGCTGTGCTATCACTCCGACCCCCCATGTCTTTCTATGTATTGAAATGAAGCTCTTACAATCTCCATCCTTCCAAGTCATGATATCAGAGGGTCATCTAAGAGGATACTACTGTAGATTTGCTAGAATTCGTATAGAAAAAGATGTGTGAATGCACAAAAATTTCTATCTTCAAAGATTCTCTCCAGGATGAGAGAATAATATCGCTCTCATCCTTGAGACATTTCTACAGTAGATGATTCTGCAAAGGAGAATTCTATTACTAAGAAGTGAATGAAATATAACTTTATTTATACCATAAACCTAGTTTGACTTTTCAAAGATGCATAATGTGAGTAAAGTATTTATTACAAATAGGAAATAAAAATAAGGCAATAACAGCAACACTAAAAAGGAAAGTGCCAGCATCAATAGTTGAAGCAAGAAGGCTTGAGGGAGGAAATAAACAGAATTAGGAGCCGAGAATATATGATACAGTAAAACCAAGAGCTAGGATTGCAGTCAAGGTAATACCAAGACAGCTGGGAAGAGAAGCAAAGAGCAGATGGGTAAGTGAACATCAGATACTGGGGGTGTGGGGCGTGGCAAAGTATAGAAAATAGCCTTATGTTATTCATCTCTTAATAGTAGTGATTTACTTAGAAGGGCTAAAAATTCAACTTTGTAAAATATATGGATAGTGATATTGAGCCTAATGAGATAGAAAGAAGACAGATAGCTATCTCTAGCTGCGACTTCCCCAAATCCATCCAGGTACTCTCGGCACATGATGCAACCTACCAGCAGATACTTGCCCACCTTAACATGCTCACAACAGCAATTCTTATTTCTGTGACTGATGCAAACTCCAGGCCAGCAGCAATAATCCCAAATCTCTTAATTGGTTAACACCTAAGGGTATGTGGGTGAATGGACTGGGAAAGTCCCAGCTGGAGATAATATTCTCTTCATCTCACTGCCCAATCTCATATCATCTAACCCCTCCCTTCCTATGATGAAAATAAGACTTTTAACCTGCTCCACTTGAAAAGTCAGAGGAGACTGAAAACAGGGGGAGAACAACATGCTAATTCCCACAGACCTAAATTTGTGTTATGTCCAAGCGCACATCATTAATGGGGAAAACTTAGCAGTTTAAATATATTTGGAAATTAAAAACAGTGAAAGTGCTATAGGCTGAACCCAGGAGAAATATAAAAGATAAGCATCTAGCATCAAATGGTTATATGGGCAGAAAGATGTGAGAGGCAATGCTGATGTGAAGGGATAATGTAAGAGGTGGCAGAGGTGTCTACAATAAAAACAGTAATATGGGATGGCTCCATTTATAAAAATTGCATATTGACATGTGACGATGAAATACAGTCTTGGTTCAAAGATAATGAAAAAATAATACCTTCTCCCTCCGCCCCCAAAAATACCCTTTCCATTCTAGATGTTGAGAAAAGAAGTTAGGAAATACATTTTAAATATGAAGACCTTCATAAAGGTAGCATAGTTATTGAATTTAGAAAGTAGGAGAATAATAGAATCAATAAAACCAAACCAAGAAGCAAAAATAAATCAACAAATGTCTGAGAAATCTAATAAAGCCTAAACACAATTACTTCCTGGATCAGGAGCATGAAAACATCCAATGATGGAATTATTAAATATTCTCTAAATTATGTTCCCTGAAAGCCAGCCTGCCATTATGACCTTAGGGAAGGTGGCCAAATGCCTACCACTGGAAGAAGAAGGCATTAACAATAGAGAAGCACTTTAAAGACAAGAGTGGAAATGAAAGAAAGCCTTTGAGATCCTGGAAGGAAAAGAGAGAAGGGCAGATAAACATGATATCAGACGCCAGTGTCCTTGTATTTACAGGTGTTCACAGAATGTGGAGTTCTGACGTTAACAAGAGGGAAGACTACAGGGAAAAATTATAACTCAAATCAAAATTCTACACAATTTGGAAGAATTCCCTTCACAGGAGCTCCCGCCTCATTGCAATGGAGAGTTGCTAGCCTTGATACTCAATAAAGAAAGATCTAGAGAGATCACACCCACTCACACAGGACGTCCCACACACTAATGCAGGGAATCCAGAATTTTAGGCAGCAGAACTGAGATCAAATCAAAGGGTCAACCAAAGAGAACATAGTGGCCTTACAGTAGAATCTTTGGAGTCATGAGCAATATAGGGAGGGCTCCAGATCAATGGCCTTTGAAATGCTTTTCTGAGAGCTTGTTGGAATTTTTGCAATCCCTCAGGCCACTCCAGCTTTACTAATTGAAATTCTTCCTGTGATGCTGAGGAAAATATCCCGATTCCTCTATATATCAAAGTTTGAAAAACACCAGTGAAGACTCGAGGGCCAGGATGCTAAAACGCTGAATGAAGAAGTCACTGGAAGTGCAGAAATGTGGAGCTCAGGGCCTAATTGTCACAGGAGCTTCCCGAAATGGAATCTCTAGATTCCTTGGCTTGATGTGACAGCATGTCCCCAAAACACCTGGGTTCTCCTGTCAGCCCAGGTGAAAGCCTACTTCTGAAAGCCATTTCCGAAGTAGATGATAATATTGATGCTTGTTTCCTTGGGGTCGTAGCAACAGCCCAGCGGCTAGGGCGTTTTCCTTGCATCGGCCAGCCCATGCCGGCCCGGGTTCGATCCCTGGCTCCCCATATGGTCCCCCGAGCACCGCCGGGAGTAATTCCTGAGTGCAGAGCCAGGAGAAACCCCTGAGCATTGCCGGGTGTGACCCAAAAAAGCAAAAAAGCAATATATATACATATATATACATATAACATATATATACATATATATATATATATATAGATGTGTCATTTACCTTTAATATGAGGCATAAACCAAAAATGTTAGCTAACCTTGCAAATCGCAGGTCTGAGTTTTTCTCCTTAGCCCACATGATAGAGACTACCTTGTGTTAGTGACAGAGGAATGTGAAAGCAGTATTCCTTTGTACCTGAATGAACTATACAAACTTCAACGCACCACATACAGCTGGAATAATAAATTGTATTTGTAATTGACTGTAAGTGAGTTGTTTAGGTAAAATACAAAGAAAGTTGGACGTGATTAATGTCAAGTGGAGAAAAGAGAGAAGTAATAGCTTCAAGAGGGAGATCTGGCCCTTCCCTCTCCTCACGTTTGTCATCTCTGTGGAGTGCCAGGGAGGCTCTGGACTGTTGGAATAAGTACCATCCGTGCTTGCTTTCCACAAGTTCCAAAAAGACAATCGTTAGACTGGGTCCAAGTCCCACTTGATCTGTATGCTGTGGGAATTAATCCCTTTCACCCAATCTTTTGGGAGCTATGGAACTTAGGATCAAGTAAGGAATTGCTCTTTGGAGGAAAAGAAAAAAGCAGTCCTGGGGCTAGGAGATGGTACAGTGGATAAGGCACTTGCCTCGTGTGTAGCTGACCCAGATTCCATCCCTGGCACTGTGCACAACCCCTGAGCCATGCCAGCAGTGATCCCTGAGCACAAAGCCAAGAGTAAGCCCTGAGCATAGCTGGGTGTAGCCCCCAAACAAATAAACCAACAAAAGAGTAAAATTAGTCCTAATCCCTTTATAGGCCTATTGCTTTCCCTCTCACTTGATCACTTGAATCCCGTGATTCATCGATTTGCTTGAGCGGGCACCAGTAACATTTCCATTTGACCCCATCACGTGCCAATGTAGCCCAATGGCATCTGGTTGCTTCAGGAATATGAAGAGCCTCAAACCGTCCCTTCAGAGTCTTGACAAAGAAGTCTGACCATCAGAAATAATTTCAGGAGGAAACTATAGTAAAATGAAATAGTTTTATTTAGAGATTATGAGGAAGGAAATAGAGAGTAACAGATTCAAAAGAGAAAATAGATTTCTCTAGAGGAAAGAGCAAGGGAAATACCAATTTCAGCTTGAAACATGGGCTAACCTACCCCAGAATGGGGAAACTCACTGCATGCAAAATTGGTTTTAGAGGTTGTCTCCCCAAATTTCTCCCACTTGTGGTTTTCTATATAGGTAAGGGTCTTATTCTAGAATGTTCTCGGGGAAAAGATTTGAACTTTTGGTGTTTTACCTTCATGTTCTCATCACAGCCTGTTGTTCCTGAAGTAGTTGGTCCCCTCTGGAGTTCATCCTTCTTTGGTGCTGGAAAAAGTTGGAGTCTTATTGGCCTTAACCCTGTGTCCACAAAAGGGACCTCATGCTCATGATTTTCTGTCTACTTTAGAGTGATAGAGTAAATCTTTGAGTCACATTTTAGTTTTATTACTTTGTAACAACTTCGTTGCCAACCCTACACCTCACTCCTGCCATTTATCTGTCTGCTTCAGAAGATGAGGAAGTCACTTAGGAATTTTTCTTGACAATTGCTCATGAATTCTTATTAACTGGTAGAAAGGAAATTATAAAGCAGAATCACAAGATTCATTTGGTATATGGAAAAAATTGAAGTGTATCATCAAATGTATCATAGGTATCTTGGCAGGCATCGGTGAAAGATTCTAAGCAACTTTTGCTTTCTTTTTGCCTCATATGTGCTGTCCATTTTTCTAAAATGAATGTAAATTACTGGCATAATTTTTATCAAAAATGTACTAAGATATTTGTCAAGAATGAATTAGGAGGGGCCGGAGCGATAGACCAGCAGATAGGGCATTTGCCTTGCACCTTCGGCTGACTTGGGTTTGATCCCCGGCATCCCATATGGTTCCCTGGGCACCACCAGGAGTAATTCCTGAGTGCAGAGCCAGGAGTAACCCCTGAGCATTGCCAGGTGTGGTCCAAAAAGGCAAAAAATAATGAATTAGGTTTCTTTCAGTAAAAAGAAACCCTCAATTTTAAAATGGGATGGCTCATCAACACAATGCTAAGGTCAGTCTACAGACGCAGATACTGAAGCTTTGTGTCCCCAAAGCCACGCAGCTGGAATGAGGCAGAATCAAGGCCCTATCTAGAGGTCAGGCACTCAACCAGCACAGACTTGTGTTCTCTAGTTTGCCACTAATGTGGTATATTCAAATAATGAGGCAAGATATTATTTAAACCAAAAGGAGGTTTATAGAGCAAAGGAGTAGGATGTGCATTAGTGAAAGTCACATAGACAGTTACACTTCTTTTCCAAATTTTAGAACTATGGAATTCCAAAAATGATAGATGTAGCAGTTTTCACAAAAGCTAAACAAAAACTAAGTATCTATAGTGGATGGGAATGATGGATAAGAACATTACCTTGCACCACCTGGTCCTTCAGCCCAGTCCCCTTAGGAAACCATTTCTAATAAAGATCTAGTAATGTCAGCATCCTCTTCTTATTGTCCATGAGTTAAGATGGTCTCTTGCATCACCCTCCCTTCTTCTTATTGTCCCAATATAGCTCAATTACTATCTTTGGTTGAATCAATAAACAGAGGCTACTGAATTATGTCGACAATGTTCTTTCTAGAGCCAGGGTTGTGCTATGACCCTATGTCCTTTCTTGTATAGCTTTGTGTCTTTCTTTCCCCTAGTCCTAACTATTCTTTTCCTATTCTTTCTTCCCTCCCATTGTACCTTTCAGAACCAGGCATCTATGCTACTAAGTGAAACACAGAACCCCATTGTACAATACAGAACCCAAACAATGACATAAACATGCTTCCATGCTATTAGGTATGAAGTTATTTCTCATTTTCTGTTCCAGGAGAAAGAACTCTTCTGATGATCTACTTCATTTGGACTGTGGACCGACATTATTTGACTAAGGTTTGAAGGATTAAATTTACAGAAGTAGTAATTAGAATTTCTCCGTAGGAATTCTAATATCTGGGAATGAGCCATTCATCCAGGAGACCCCTCTCTGGTCATGATCCAAATCCTAATCCAGTTTGAGGCCTCCCTGTTTATACTTGTCTCATGGGGTGATGCCTCTTTCTCTCCATCTCCATCTACCTTTGAACATCAGAGTTTCTATCTGAGCAAGTCTCTTTTTCCACCCATCCCTTTACATTGTCTCAGTACTTTACCCCAAATCTGAATCTTTCATTTTAAGCGCAGAATCCCTGAATATGGAAAGGAGGATGGGGACCATACCCAATAAACTAGTCCCCTCACCGTCTGGGGCCAGGAGCGTTGGGAGGCTCAAATGTCAGGGATCCAGGTGGATGGTGCCGTCACATCCAGGCTCCTCGCCAAGTCTTCACCACTGTAACCTCAAGCTCTTTCACTTCCTCGCGTTAAAGCATCTGTTAAAGCCTCAGCATCAACACCCCATGGCTCAAGGACAAACATTGATGTATTGGCAAAGACAGCTCCCAAACCCACAATGAGGAAGTTCTTCCCTGAACAGTTGCATAATGAGTAGCATACCACCCTTCTTCCTGGGAGTCAGTACGCTGCATTGCCATGCTGTGTAGGGGTTTGGTTTACTTCCTGCCTCTCCCTAGTGCTGGCCTGAAAAATAAAGGCACCACATCATGCTTCAAAGGAGGCTCCCTTGGTTACCTCTGAGAAGAGACTGGGAAATGACTATTCTAACAAGGCTTCGTTTCCACCCTCTGCCAAGAGCCTTTGTCTCCCCAAATCCTTCTGAAAGAGAAAGATAGTGGCCAATTCCTCCCCTGTTACAAGACTGAGTGGTTTTCTACTATTTTATATATATATTGGTATATATATGTATAAGGGAGAAATATAATGGTAAGTATTCAGGAAAGAAAAAGAAATGAAAGAGATCGCAATTTCTCTGGGTTTTGAAGGATTATTTTTCTTTCAGACACATGTCTTCATTTTCCTATGTTAAGAATTCCTATCATGAGATGCTATTTAACAAATGTTTCGCCATTTTAACATACATATGAAAGGTAGCAGGTGTAAGAGAAAACCCATCTTGAGATTGAACTAAAGCCCTATTTGGATACATCCTGGCCCCTGGTATCTGGGAGCGGAGTCCATGCAAGAACAGGTACGCGAGGATGGCAGGACAGAGATCTCTATCTAATCCCCCGCACCATAGTGACTCTTGAGTAAGAGGCACTAAAATACTAAAATACTTTTAAAATACACCAGTAAGGCCAGAGTAATTTTATAGCAAGTAGGGGGCTTGCCTTGCATGCACTTGGCAAACCGGTTTGATCCTGGGTACCCCACATGCCTCCTGCCCCAGCATTGCCAGGAGTGAGCCCTGGAGTAAAAAGCCAGTAAAATCAAAGCAACAATAATTACATATATATGTATATATATTCAATGAATATGTATCAGTGAATATAAATGAGTATATATTCAATGAATATGAATATATTTATTGAATATATATCTCTATATGTTCATATATATACATATATGTGTATGTAACATATATATATATATGTAGTGTTTAGCACCCTGAGTCCTGCAAGCAAGTGATCCATAAGTGCACAGTCAGAAGTAAGACCTGAGCACTGCCAAGTGTTGCCCTAAAGGAATATACAATCTTACACCAGTGTGTGCACGGAGGCAAATTCGAGTAAGATGGAGATTAATTCAACCCTTGAAATTGCTTGTGAGGGTAAATAGGGGTACACCAGAGGGTAAATAGGAAACAGGTGGCAAATCCAGTCTCATGGAAATTCCTTGAAGGTGAAGATTTATCCAATTAAGAAATTGTCTAGGGGCTGAGCGACAGTCCAGCGGGTAGGGCGTTGCCTTGCAC
The DNA here is from genome assembly GCA_021461705.1 of Cryptotis parvus. Lineage (NCBI taxonomy): Eukaryota > Metazoa > Chordata > Mammalia > Eulipotyphla > Soricidae > Cryptotis > Cryptotis parvus. The sequence continues at coordinate 4,560 of JAJIBD010033430.1, read as the reverse complement.
GCGGGGCCGGGGTTTGATCCCCGGCATCCCATATGGTCCCCTGAGCACCGCCAGGTAATTCCAGAGTGAAGAGCCAAGAGTAACTTTCTGAGCATTGCTAGGTGTGACCCAAAAAGCAAGAAAAAAAAAATTTGTCTTGAAGGAGGCAGGACCCTGCGTCTCAGCTTTGTCTCTCAGCCAGCCTGTAGAGTCCAAGTCTCCCCTGCCCAAGCAGGATGTGTAAGAAAGAAGGAGCTGTGGCCTCTGGCCTGCTTCATACCGACATGAGGAGACAGCCCCAGCGCGGCTCTGGGAGTTGTCTGTCACCCAGCCCCCCCTTTCCTTTCAGATCACCCCAATCCGTGGTGAATAGACCTTGAAGCCAAGATAAGGCAGATTCAGGGGCGGAGCAAGCCAGGAGCATCCGTCGCAGAAACCTGCATCTCAGCAGTTGTTTGGGATTATTGCTTTAAGATTCCTCCGTGCAAGGAAGGGTCGCCACAATTTCCTACCTGAGGAGAATGGGACAGTTTCTATCTGTGTGTTTTCCCTCCTGCCAAGTCTAAAAGTTCATTCCTGAGCATCAAAAGACATGACCATGGAACAGTAAACATAGAAAAATTTTTATTTACACCTCTGATCTCTGTTATTAGGTCTATAGCATAATCCTTCCTTATATTTTCTCCAGATAGCAACACAATGCCTATGTGATGTTCGAATTTTTTTTTTTTGCTAAATCAGCTTCTCTAGTACTAAGATGGTACTTCCAGGTGTAGTTAACTATTTTTTACTCTGCTGGGTGAACCTGTTTAAAATATCCTGAATCATCCGTGTTCAGCAGTTAAAAAAGCAGCTACTCCAGTTCTTGGGGCTCTGGAGAGAAGATTTGCACCTGAAGTAAAGGGAAATAAATATTTTCTTCATTTTTGAAATTTCTGTGTTAAAAAGAAACATTGAATAGAGGAGGGATCTAATGCAGGGTCTTTACTAAAAAGTGAAATAAAGAGACTGACATCCTGAGAAGTCAAAGTGGATGGAACATGTCTGGGTTTCTTCTTACTCGCAACCCCGTGAAGACTAATTTCACGTCAACAAAGCTATGTTATGGTTCACTATTTGCACAAGTTTGAGACTGATGCTGCTGTGAGGGTATTTTTTAGTAAAAAGAGGACACAGTTGACAAAATGAGTCAGCCAAAGTGCCCTCCCAAACGTGGATGGGTGCCCATCATATCACTTGAAGCAAAAATCTGAGGTTCTTAAAAAATTCTGATTCAAGACTATACTATAGAGGGGGCCTGGACGACAATCATCGCAGGACTAGACAGATTTTCTAGAAAGCACTGGTGACTTCCATTCCCCAGGGAATGCCAGGTGCTTCCCTGGGTGAGGGTTCCAGAGATAGGGACACATTAAATGTATAGTGCCCTTATGCTTCTGACAGAGAACTGACTGAGCTTAGCCGGTCGTCCCAGGATCTAGAAGCACATACTCAACCTCTGGACAGAGTGAAAAGATTCAGGTGGCAAATCCAGTCTCACGTAAATATCTATCCAAGAAACCATTGAGAAAAGGGGTAGGATGGTCAGCTTCCAGGGAGATGACTCAGCTTCAGGACTGATCTCGGGTGGTACCAGCAGTTGAGTTATCCCAGATAGGTCCAGTCACCACCGGCCCAGATCTTTGGAGTCTTAGTAGGATGGGGCCGACCGTCCTGCCCTGCTAAAGGCCCAGCACTCCACCCACTCCACATCTGGTTCCTGCCACTGCCAGAGAAATCGCCTAGCTTCACAGCTGATCTCAGTGAGAGGCCAGAGAGATACCAGCAGATAATCCCAGCTCTAAAGCTTTTAAAGTATGTGGCCTTGGTTTTTAGAGCTGACATTCAAATAGACTGTACAGAGCAGAAAATTAGGTGAGAAAACTGAGTAGAAGCCCACCGAGCCCAATGAGAAAACAGTAATATAGAAGGATCCACTTGCACCTACCAAGCCAGCAAATCATCAGGCCTGACTTTAACAACACCATTAGGAGGTATACGCTGTGACAAGCAATGTAAAGTAAGTTATTTTGAGTTTACTAAGGGAACAGGCTAGGGGAAGTGAGGGTGGGAAACTGGGATATTGATGGAGAAAAGAGCACTTTGGTGGTGGGACTGTTGTTCGTAATATTGAATACCTGAAACATGTATTGTGAACAAGTTTGTGGATCACGGTGTTTAAATAAAGTTTCATTACAGGCAAAAAAAAAAGGGAAAAATGGGCTGCATTTATAAGGACAAGGTATGTTGGGCCTGAAGCTCAGTGGGCACCGACAAATGAGCTAGATGCACAGAGCAGAATGGTTGAGGTCGTGCCATCCCCTGTCGTGATTGGGAATGGTGTGGCCACCTTTGTAGAGAGATGTCCCTGGTATTCCAACGGGAGGGCCAGCAGTAAGACCAAGTCTAGCCTGTCTTTCCAGATCTACTTCAGGAAAAATAGAGATACTAAGGAGTGTCTCACTTATTTTTGAAAAATCTGCAACTTTTCTTTCAGTGACCTGCATTACTGCACAGTAATGATGTTAATAATAAAAGTAACTATACTTTATTGCATATACTCCATAGGTTAAGCCTCCATGACAGACATAATTGCGCACACTCACACTCAACCCTATTAACCCCATTTTACAGATGGAAAACTGGGGCTTATGGTTAAGCAAAATTATACAGTAAGTGGAAACTTAACGTGAATGCAGACAATCTGAGCTAACACTTAGCCACCATGCGGTTATCTTACCATGAAAGGTGAATCTTAAAGTGTGGTTACTGAAAACTGACCACATCTAAGACATAGCTCCAAGATGGGCTTCGGCTTTAGAGTAGAGGCCCATTCTGAGCTCTGGAAACCAATCCAACACAGAAATTCCTAGGTTGTTGTCAAGCATTGGTGTTCTTTGGATCAGGTCATTATCCTAGGGATTGTCATCCTAAATCTTTAGGGATTGCCTTTTTCTTCCACTTAGCAGGAATGTTTCTGTTTGTTTTACTCTTTCCATAACCAGCAGGCATTCTGAAGATTAAAGCAAAGGTATGGAGGGATGAATATTTCCTGGCCTTGAGCAGAGTCCTTACAATAATAAACAATGAACAACATTTACTCTCTAATCTAAGTGCTCTTTAGTTGTTCTGATGTAAGTCAATGCCCTTTAGTGTTACTGGTTTCTGAAATATCACATCCAAGACCAGAGAGGCAGGACAGTAAAATGTTTGCTTCCTCATGAGCTGGAGGCTGATCCAGGTTTTATCTCCAGCAACCCATATCCCCAGGCCCCACCAGGAGTCACCCTGAGCAAAAAAATCTGAAGTAAACTCTGAGGAGAATTCGCGGCCCAAAACTCCAAAATCAATCTGCAAATAAAAGTTTTGTGAAACATCAGCATCCAAAGTGTAAGGGAGTGGTGTTGGACTGAGAGAGATCCAGATTAATTTCTCCTCACTGCTCTAGGTCAGCGATCTAGATTTTTGCACCTGTGGACCAGCACCTGTCCTAACTTGGCCATGGACTCAGAGATACAACCCAGGTCAACTAGCACTAGTTGGTGAACCTGTGGTTGAAGACTGATGAGCTAAGGTGACCTAGGGTGAGTTCCTTCTATTTTCAGTTCCTTGGGTCTTCACTAGTAGCAGAATGCCACATATTTTGAGGAGCAAATATTTATAAAGCACTTAGACCTACCTGTGAAAACCATAGAAATTCTCTCAGCCTCTGCACTTTTCCTCCTTGTTATAAAAAGTTTGAGCATTTAAAGACTGCTGACATTGGCTCATTTGTCATTTGATGTCCCCATATCTGCTAGGACAGTGTTTCCCATAGCCTCAGGAGGTTGCTGAGCCTATGTTCCTCTCTAGACCATTTGGCACTTTGGTCAAAATTCTAGCAGACTGTACAGTACAGAAAATTAGATGAGGAAATTGAGTAGAAGACCACTGAGCCTCACAGTGAAAACAACAACATAGAAGGCTCTACTTGCACCTACCAGCTCAGTAAGTCATCAGACCAGGACATTGTGGGCTCATTTGACACTGAGGTCAGGATAGCACCAGACCCCTGGATGCCCTGTAAATTCCCACTCTAGCTTCTAGTCTGTAGGGAGGCAAAGGGGAGGTAAGAAACACCAGAACAACTTCTGGCCTTGGTGCTGAAGAACGTTTAACTAGATCCTCTCCCTTCGCTCCACTTCCTTTTGTTTGCAGGTTGACTCACAGTTCTTACTGTTGGTCTGTGTCTGGTCTCTGGTTAATCCTCTTAGCCAAGCTCCATAGCTATTCCCTAGATTGTTTATAACCAGCTAGGAAAAAGATGTTAGGAATTGTGAACGTGAGGACACAGACTAGTTCTCATAATTCACCACTGAATTAGCACTCAGCTCTTAAAAACCAACTCCCTGCTCAGGAATGTAATGAGAGTAATGGGTAGTTGAGCTATGATTTATCGAGATTGTGTTCAGACACTGACCTCAGTCCTTTGCCTGTACAGTGTTAGCGGTAATGAGATGTAATAAGTTTGGACTTCAGTCTGAGCACAAAAAGCACCAGATA
>JAJIBD010033429.1:0-16128 GCA_021461705.1 Cryptotis parvus | reverse complement strand
CTCTCAATTTGTTCAGTATTAAGTAGCTCTCTGGGATGCCTTAGTTCACTTCAGTTTCTGCAAACAAAAACATACCTTCTGAAGTTTGTCTGTGATCCTGAGAAGTGGTTAACAGTGATCAAGGAGGAAAGGGATGGTGGGTAATCTCAAGTCTCAGGTCTCTGAGAACACTGGAAGGGCAGGGTACATAGCAATGATGAATTATCTAGGCAGACTTTTGGTCTGGTAGTGTGTGGAACCCTGGAGCAGCTTCTGCCCAGCAATAAGCGAGACACTCTAGGACAGTTGATACTCAGCACTTCAAGTGCCCGTCCAGTTCAGAGCTGGACAGGGTGCAGGGTCAGGCACCTTAAACTAGAGCTTCTTTGAAACTGTATAATGTGCCTGGCTGGGGGACCTGCCTGTGCACCACCTGCCAAAGGTGGTGTTAGCTCTTAAATCATCTCCTTAGTGACCCTTAGACTGCATTCCTTACTTTAGCAACCAGAGTTAAGAAGAGAATATGTGCCTCTTGGAGAAGCCAAGGTGTCTGTTTGTTTCTGGAGACCCTGGTCATGCCAATAACAGGAGGTTCTCTGAGACATTTAGTATTTAGGATATCACTGGATGACCAGACATATTGGAATCCAGTACCCTGGAAGGAACAATTCAGTCACCTCTTACTCCTTACTCTACTCGAGCATGCTCTGCGCTCTTCCCTCTTCTCCAGCTCACTCCTGACAAGAACTACAATAATGAAGCTGAGAGGACTTACTTTGTGCATTAGAAGGACAGAGACTAGAGTGGCTGATGAATATTAGATGTATTATAAATTAACCATGGTCATTACTAGCAGTAACAACATTGAAATATAATTCAGTATGTTACTTGAAAACTTTAAGTGGCTTGCAGTTTATTAATTTGAATAAGAGAGATTTTTTAATCAACAAAATTCAACTTGGTCAAAGTTACAGCTACATCAAAACGATTTCAAGTTCTTGAAAGGTCAGAGTATGTGGAATCACTTATATGGGGAAGGAAATAAGTTTCACTGGGTTCTCTTCTGTTGGGTGTAGCCTCATTTTAAAAGGCCACCATCAGCATCTTTGTTCTAGGTAGCAAAATGGGAGTGAAAAAAAAGGAAAGGGAAGCCCAAGACATTCTCCAACAGTCTTTCCCTTTAATGTTTTCCTTTGTGTTATCCTAAATGCCAGGCAGTAAGCTACAGCAAGCCAAGATTCTCTGTTTGAGCTCACCCTGACCCCTTGACATTTCCTCAGAGGAAGAGGAATTGGAAGGTGAAGGCAAGTGAAAAAATTGAGTAAAGTTTTTCCATCTGCCCATTAAGTTAATCTCAGTAGAAATATACAAGAGAGCCAACAGGCCAGGTCTTTAGAGCATAAAGAGGAGGTTATAGAAAAAATATCTAAAGGAAGGTTAGAGAAGGGAAAAGTCCAAGGTTAAACTCAGGAATAGGACCTATGCCTTTTTTTTTAGCTATTTATGTGTATGTGTGTGCATGTGTGAAGATGAGTATAACACTTTATTATATTCAGCATTCAGACATATGTTTGGTAACGTGTGGGAGTTAGAGGCTGAGTAAGGGCAAGAAAATGGAACAGTGTGCTAACAAGTGTTGAGGGTGCTATCACCAACTTAGAACTGAGCATTACATACAAGGCAAAAAGATACACCTGACGGTAACCTTTTGGCCTTGTCTGTACTATAATCACAATGTGGAGGGAAGAAGAGAAGATAGAGAGAAAGGGGAAAAAAATAAAAACCTGCAATGAGGCAGGCTAATGGAGGAGGGCTCGGGATGTTGGTGTTGGGGGGGGGAAATGGGCACTGGTGGAGGGATGAGTGCTGGGAACACTGTATGACTGAGGCCCAAATATGGACATCTTATGAACATTTTATAATTGTATATCTCATGGTGTATAATAAAATGTAAAGAAATGGGTTTTTTGATTGGGAAGGAAAGGCTTTCATTTTAGGAGTAATAATAATAACATTCATGATCAAGGGGTAGGAAACTGAGATATCCCTTCATTCCCATGGGTCCTGGGTAAGACGCTGAGCCATTTCCTCATGGAAAATGACCTCTTGTTTATCTTGCTGGTAGAATTTTTCACCTCTAAAAATGAAAGGGTTCTGATTTGATATTACTGAACCATACCCTTCCTTTGAAATGCCATTTGTCTGGAAGGTTTTGTGACTCTCTGCCAGGGCGCTCAGCATGTCAGGTTGAAGTTCCATAGACTCTTTCAGAAGGAGTATGCTTTTAAGCTAAGTTGTGGTATGGGTGGAACAAATGCACTGTGGCTAGAGCAGCTTCTTCCCCTCCAGCACTGGAAGAAAAAACAGGAGAAAAGCTGCAGGGATGGTGTCAATCCCAAAGGGCAGATGGATTGTGGAGGGTATTTCTGACCAGAAAGCTGTGTAGGGGCACTAAAGCTAAGTGGAGGTGTCCCAAGATTGACCCCAAAATATTTTCCAAAAAGTCAAAGGGATGTAATAGCATGAACATGAATAAGTGTCTTTTTTTTTTTTTGCTTTTTGGGTCCTTTTTTTGGTGATCCTCAGAGGTTACTCCTGGCTCTTTGCTCAGGAATTACTCCTGGCAGCTATAGGGGACCATATGGGATACCCGGGGATCAGGCTTAACTGGCTGCTTTGAGGGCAGGTACTTTACCTCTTTCTGTGCTATCACTACGACCCCCCATCATCCTTTCTATATATTGAAATGAAGCTCTTAAAATCTCCATCCTTCAAGTCCATGATATCAGAGGGTCATCTAAGGATATGTAGATTTGCTAGAATTCGTATAGAAAAGATGTGTGAATGCTAAAGAATTTCTATCTTTAAAGATTCTCTCGGATAAGAGAATAAACTCTCATATCCTGAGACCTTGTTCTACAGTAGAATGTCTGCAAGAATTCTATTACTAAAGTGAATGAAATATAACTTATTTATACCATAAACCTAGTTTGACTTTTCAAAAGATGCATAATGTGAGTAAAAGTATTTATCACAAATAGGAAATAAAAATAAGGCAATAACAGCAACATAAAAGGAAAGTGCCAGCATCAATGGTTGAAGCAAGAAGGCTTAGGGAGGAAATAAACAGAATTAGGAGCCGAGACTATATGATACAGTAAAACCAAGAGCTAGGATTGCAGTCAAGAATGTACCAAGACAGCTGGGAAGAGAAGCAAAGAGCAGATGGGTAAGTGAACATCAGATACTGGGGTGTGGGGCGTGGCAAAGTATAGAAAATAGCTTTATGTTATTCATCTCTTAATAGTAGTGATTTACTTAGAAGGGCTAAAAATTCAACTTTGTAAAATATATGGATAGTGATATTGAGCCTAATGAGATAGAAAGAAGACAGATAGCTATCTCTGGCTGCGCTTCCCCCAAATCCATCCAGGTACTCTCGGCACATGATGCAACCTACCAGCAGATACTTGCCCACCTTAACATGCTCACAACTAGCAATTCTTATTTCTGTGACTGATGCAAACTCTAGGCCAGCAGCAATAATCCCCAATTCTCTTAGTGGTTAACACCTAAGGGTATGTGGTGAATGGTCTGGGAAAGTCCCAGCTGGAGATAAAATTCTCTTCATCTCACTGCCCAATCTCATATCATCTAGCCCTCCTTCCTATGATGAAAATAAGACTTTTAACCTGCTCCACTTGAAAAGTCAGAGGAGACTGAAAACAGGGGAGAACAACATGCTACATTCCCACAGACCTAAATTTGTGTTATGTCCAAGCTTATCATTAATGGGGAAAACTTAGCAGTTTAAATATATTTGGAAATTAAAAACAGTGAAAGTGCTATAGGCTGAACCCAGGAGAAATATAAAACATAAGCATCTAGCATCAAATGGTTATATGGGCAGAAAGATGTGAGAGGCAATGCTGATGTGAAGGGATAATGTAGAGGTGGTAGGGTGTCTACAATAAAAACAGTAATATGGGATGGCTCCATTTATAAAAATTGCATATTGACATGTGACGATGAAATACAGTCTTGGTTCAAAGATAATGAAAAAATAATACCTTCTCCCTCACTCCCAAAAATACCCTTTCCATTCTAGATGTTGAGAAAAAGTTAGAGTACATTTTAAATATGAAGACCTTCATAGGTAGCATAGTTATTGAATTTAGAAAGTAGGAGAATAATAGAATCAATAAAACCAAACCAAGAAGCAAAATAAATCAACAAATGTCTGAGAAATCTAATAAAGCCTAAACACAATTACTTCCCTGGATCAGGAACATGAAAACATCCAATGATGGAATTATTAAATATTCTCTAAATTATGTTCCTGAAAGCCAGCCTGCCATTATGACCTTAGGGAGATGGCCAAATGCCTACCACTGGAAGAAGAAGGCATTAACAATGAAAGCACTTTTTAAAGACAAGAGTGGAAATGAAAGAAAGCCTTTGAGATCCTGGAAGGAAAAGAGAGAAGGCAGATAAACATGATATCAGGCACCAGTGTCCTTGTATTTAGGTGTTCACAGAATGGAGGTCGGACGTTAACAAGAGGGAAGACTACAGGAAAAATTATAACTCAAATCCAAAAAATTTTACAAATTTGGAAGAATTCCCTTCAAGGAGCTCCGCCTCATTGCAATGGAGAGTTGCTAGCCTTGATACTCAATAAAGAAAGATCTAGAGAATCACACTCACTCACACAGGGACGTCCCACACACTCAATGCAGGGAATCCAGAATTTTAGGCAGCAGAACTGAGATCAAATCAAAGGGTCAGCCAAGAGAACATAGTGGCCTTACAGTAGAATCTTTGGAGTCATGAGCAATATAGGGAGGGCTCCAGATCAATGGCCTTTGAAATGCTTTTCTGAGAGCTTGTTTGGAATTTTTGCAATCCCTCAGGCCACTCCAGCTTTACTAATTGAAATTCTTCCTGTGATGCTGAGGAAAAATATCCCGATTCCTCTATATATCAAAGTTTGAAAATACTTAGTGAAGACTAAGGGCCCAGGATGCTAAAACGCTGAATGAAGAAGTCACTGGAAGTGCAGAAATGTGGAGCTCAGGGCTTAATTGTCAAGGGGCTTCCCGAAATGGAATCTCTAGATTCCCTTGGCTGATGTGACCGCTTGTCCCCAAAACACCTGGGTTCTCCTGTCAGCCCAGGTGAAAGCCTACTTCTGAAAGCCATTTCGAAGTAGATGATAATATTGATGCTTTGTTTCCTGGGGGTCGTAGCAACAGCCCAGCGGCTAGGGCGTTTTTCCTTGCCGGCCAGCCCATGCCTGCCCGGTTCCGATCCTGGCTTCTCCATACGGTCCCCGGCACCTCGGGGTAATTCCTGAGTGCAGAGCCAGGAGAAACCCTGAGCATTGCGGGTGTGACCCAAAAACAAAAAAAACGTAAATATACTAATACAATATATATATATATATAGATGCAAGTTGTGTCATTTACCTCTAATATGAGGCATAAACCAAAAATGTTAGCTAACCTTGCAAATCTTAGGTCTGAGTTTTTCTCCTTAGCCCACATGATAGAGACTACCTTGTGTTAGTGACAGAGGAATGTGAAGCAGTATTCCTTTGTACCTGAATGAACTATACAAACTTCAACGCACCACATACAGCTGGAATAACAAATTGTATTTGTAATTGACTGTAAGTGAGTTGTATAGGTAAAATACAAAAAAGTTGGACGTGATTAATGTCAAGTGGAGAAAAGAGGAGCAATAGCTTCAAGAGGGAGATCTAGCCCTTCCTCTCCTCACGTTTGTATCATCTCTGTGGAGTGCCAGGGAGGCTCTGGACTGTTGAAATAAGTACCATCGAGCTTGCTTTCCACAAGTTCCAAAGACAATCGTTAGACTGGGTCCAAGTCCCACTTGATCTGTATGCTGTGGAATTAATCCCTTTCACCCAATCTTTGGGAGCTATGGAACTTAGGATCAAGTAAGGAATTGCTCTTTGGAGGAAAGAAAAAGCAGTCCTGGGGCTAGGAGATGGTACAGTGGATAAGGCACTTTGCCTGTGTAGCTGACCCAGATTCCATCCCTGGCACTGTGCACAACCCTGAGCCATGCCAGCAGTGATCCCTGAGCACAAAGCCAAGAGTAAGCCCTGAGCATAGCTGGGTGTAGCCCCCAAAACAAATAAACCAACAAAAGAGTAAATTAGTCCTAATCCTTTATAGGCCTATTGCTTTCCCTCTCACTTGATCACTTGAATCCCGTGATTCATCGATTTTGCTTGAGCGGGCACCAGTAACATTTCCATTTGACCCCATCACGTACCAATGTAGCCCAATGGCATCTGGTTGCTTCAGGAATATGAGGAGCCTCAAACCGTCCCTTCAGAGTCTTGACAAAGAAGTCTGACCATCAGAAATAATTTCAGGAGGAAACTATAGTAAAATGAAATAGTTTTATTTAGAGATTATGAGGAAGGAAATAGAGAGTAACAGATTCAAAAGAGAAAATAGATTTCTCTAGAGGAAAGAGCAAGGGAAATACCAATTTCAGCTTGAAACATGGGCTAACCTACCCCAGAATGGGGAAACTCACTGCATGCAAAATTGGTTTTAGAGGTTGTCTCCCAAATTTCTCCCACTTGTGGTTTTCTATATAGGTAAGGGTCTTATTCTAGAATGTTCTCGGGGGAAAAGATTTGAACTTTTGGTGTTTTACCTTCATGTTCTCATCACAGCCTGTTGTTCCTGAAGTAGTTGGTCCCCTCTGGAGTTCATCCTTCTTTGGTGCTGGAAAAGTTGGAGTCTTATTGGCCTTAACCCCTGTGTCCAAAAGGGGACCTCATGCTCATGATTTTCTGTCTACTTTTAGAGTGATAGAGTAAATCTTTGAGTCACATTTAGTTTTATTACTTTTGTAACAACTCGTTGCTAACCCTACACCTCACTCCTGCCATTTATCTGTCTGCTTCAGAAGATGAGGAAGTCACTTGCGGAATTTTCTTGACAATTGCTCATGAATTCTTATTAACTGGTAGAAAGGGAAATTATAAAGCAGAATCACAAGATTCATTTGGTATATGGAAAAATTGAAGTGTATCATCAAATGTATCATAGGTATCTTGGCAGGCATCGGTGAAAGATTCTAAGCAACTTTTGCTTTCTTTTTTTGCCTCATATGTGCTGTCCATTTTTAAAATGAATGTAAAATTACTGGCATAATTTTTATCAAAAATGTACTAAGATATTTGTCAAGAATGAATTAGGAGGGGCGGGCGATAGACCAGCAGATAGGGCATTTGCCTTGCATCGGCTGACTTGGGTTTGATCCCTGGCATCCCATATGGTTCCCTGGGCACCACCAGGAGTAATTCCTGAGTGCAGAGCCAGGAGTAACCCCTGAGCATTGCCAGGTGTGGTCCAAAAAGGCAAAAAAATAATGAATTAGGTTTCTTTCAGTAAAAGAAACCCTCAATTTTAAAATGGGATGGCTCATCAACACAATGCTAAGGTCAGTCTACAGACGCAGATACTGAAGCTTTGTGTCCCCAAAGCCACGCAGCTGGAATGAGGCAGAATCAAGGCCCTATCTAGAGGTCAGGCACTCAACCAGCACAGACTTGTGTTCTCTAGTTTGCCACTAATGTGGTATATTCAAATAATGAGGCAAGATATTATTTAAACCAAAAGGAGGTTTATAGAGCAAAGGTAGGATGTGCATTAGTGAAAGTCACATAGACAGTTACACTTCTTTTCCAAATTTTAGAACTATGGAATTCCAAAAATGATAGATGTAGCAGTTTTCACAAAAGCTAAACAAAAACTAAGTATCTATAGTGGATGGGAATGATGGATAAGAACATTACCTTGCACCACCTGGTCCTTCAGCCCAGTCCCCTTAGAAACCATTTCTAATAAAGATCTAGTAATGTCAGCATCCTCTTCTTATTGTCCATGAGTTAAGATGGTCTCTTGCATCACCCTCCCTTCTTCTTATTGTCCCAATATAGCTCAATTACTATCTTTGGTTGAATCAATAAACAGAGGCTACTGAATTATGTCGACAATGTTCTTTCTAGAGCCAGGGTTGTGCTATGACCCTATGTCCTTTCTTGTATAGCTTTGTGTCTTTCTTTCCCCTAGTCCTAACTATTCTTTTCCCTATTCTTTCTTCCCTCCCATTGTACCTTGCAGAACCAGGCATCTATGCTTCTAAGTGAAACACAGAACCCCATTGTACAATACAGAACCCAAACAATGACATAAACATGCTTCCATGCTATTAGGTATGAAGTTATTTCTCATTTTCTGTTCCAGGAGAAAGAACTCTTCTGATGATCTACTTTCATTTGGACTGTGGACCCGACATTATTTGACTAAGGTTTGAAGGATTAAATTTACCAGAAGTAGTAATTAGGAATTTCTCCGTGGAATTCTAATATCTGGGAATAAGCCATTCATCCAGGAGACCCCTCTGGTCATGATCCAAATCCTAATCCAGTTTGAGGCCTCCTGTTTATACTTGTCTCATGGGGTGATGCCTCTTTCTCTCCATCTCCATCTACCTTTGAACATCAGAGTTTCTATCTGAGCAAGTCTCTTTTTCCACCCATCCCTTTTACATTGTCTCAGTACTTTTACCCCAAATCTGAATCTTTCATTTTAAGCAGAATCCCTGAATATGGAAAGGAGGATGGGGACCCATACCCAATAAACTAGTCCCTCACCGTCTGGGCATGGAGCGTTGGGAGGCTCAAATGTCAGGGATCCAGGTGGATGGTGCCATCACATCCAGGCTCCTCGCCAAGTCTTCACCACTGTAACCTCAAGCTCTTTCACTTCCTCAAGTTAAAGCATCTGTTAAAGCTCAGCATCAACACCCACATGGCTCAAGGACAAACATTGATGTTAATTGGCAAAGACAGCTCCCAAACCCACAATGAGGAAGTTCTTCCCTGAACAGTCGCATAATGAGTAGCATACCACCCTTCTTCCTGGGAGTCAGTACGCTGCATTGCCATGCTGTGTAGGGTTTGGTTTACTTCCTGCCTCTCCCTAGTGCTGGCCTGAAAATAAAGGCACCACATCATGCTTCAAAGGAGGCTCCCTTGGTTACCCTGAGGAAGAGCTGGGAAATGACTATTCTAACAAGGCTTCCGTTTCACCCTCTGCCAAGAGCCTTTGTCTCCCCAAATCCTTCTGAAAGAGAAAGATAGTGGCCAATTCTCCCCTGTTACAAGACTGAGTGGTTTTCTACTATTATATATATATATATATATATATATATGATATATATAGGGAGAAATATAATGGTAAGTATTCAGGAAAGAAAAAGAAAATGAAAGAGATCACAATTTCCTCTGGGTTTTAATAAGATTATTTTTCTTTCAGACACATGTCTTCATTTTCCTATGTTAAAAAAATTCCTATCATGAGATGCTATTTAACAAATGTTTTGCCATTTTAACATACATATAGAAGGTAGCAGGTGTAAGAGAACCCATCTTGAGATTGAACTAAAGCCAGCCTATTTGGATACATCCTGGCCCCTGGTATCTGGGAGGCGGAAGTCTATGCAAGAACAGGTACGCCAGGATGGCAGGACAGAGACTTCTATCTAATCCCCCGCACCATAGTGACTCTTGAGTAAGAGGCACTAAAATACTAAAATACTTTTTAAAATACACCAGTAAGGCCAAGAGTAATTTTATAGCAAGTAGGGGGCTTGCCTTGCATGCACTTGGCAAACCGGTTTGATCCTGGGTACCCCACATGCCTCCTGCCCCAGCATTGCCAGGAGTGAGCCCTGAGTGTAAAGCCAGTAAAAATCAACAACAATAATTACACTATATATGTATATATATTCAATGAATATGTATCAGTGAATATACAATGAGTATATATTCAATGAATATGAATATATTTATTGAATATATATTTCTCTATATTCATATATATACATATATGTGTATGTAACATATATATATATGTAGTGTTTGCCACCCTGAGTCCTGCCAAGAGTGATCCATAAGTGCACAGTCATAAGTAAGACCTGAGCACTGCCAAGTGTTGCCCTCAAAGGAATATACAATCTTTACACCAGTGTGTGCATCGGAGGGGCAAATTCGATAAGATGGAGATTAATTCAACCCCGAAATTGCTTGTGAGGGAAGGTACACCAGGAGGGTAAATAGGAGGGCAGGTGGCAAATCCAGTCTCATGGAAATTCCTGAAGGTGAAGATTTATCCAATTAAGAAATTGTCTAGGGGCTGGAGCGACAGTCCAGCGGGCAGGGCGTTTGCCTTGCACGCGGCCGACCGGGTTTGATCCCCGGCATCCCATATGGTCCCCTGAGCACCGCCAGGAGTAATTCCAGAGTGAAGAGCCAAGAGTAACCCCTGAGCATTTGCTAGGTGTGACCCAAAAAGCAAGAAAAAAAAAAGAAATTTGTCTGGAAGGAGGCAGGACCCTGCGTCTCAGCTTTTGTCTCTCAGCCAGCCTGTAGAGTCCAAGTCTCCCCCTGCCCAAGCAGGATGTGTAAGAAAAACAGAAGGAGCTGTGGTCTCTACCTGCTTCATACTCGGCATGAGGAGGCAGCCCCAGCGGCCTCTGGGAGTTGTCTGTCACCCAGCCCCCTTTCCTTTCAGACCACCCCAATCCGTGGTGAATAGACCTTGAAGCCAAGATAAGGCAGATTCCAGGAGGGCTGAGCAAGCACAGGAGCATCCGGTCGCAGAAACTTGCATCTCAGCAGTTGTTTGGGATTATTGCTTTAAGATTCCTCCGTGCAAGGAAGGGTCGCTCACAATTTCCTACCTGAGGAGAATGGGACAGTTTCTATCTGTGTGTTTCCCCCTCCTTGCCAAGTCTAAAAGTTCATTCCTGAGCATCAAAAGACATGACCACTGGAACAGTAAACATAGAAAATTTTATTTTCACCTCTGATCTCTGTTATTAGGTCTATAGCATAATCCTTCCTTATATTTTCTCCAGATAGCAACACAATGCCTATGTGATGTTCTAAATTTTTTTTTTTTGCTAAATCTCAGCTTCTCTAGTACTAAGATGGTACTTCCAGGTGTAGTTAACTATTTTTTTTACCTCTCCTGGGTGGCGAACCTGTTTAAAATATCCTGAATCATCCGTTGTTCAGCAGTTAAAAAAGCAGCTACTTCCAGTTCTTGGGGTCTCTGGAGAGAAGATTTGCACCTGAAGTAAAGGGAAATAAATATTTTCTTCATTTTTGAAATCTCTGTGTTAAAAAGAAACATTGAATAGAGGAGGGATCTAATGCAGGGTCTTTACTAAAAGTGAAATAAAGAGACTGACATCCTCAGAAGTCAAAGTGGATGGAACATGTCTGGGTTTCTTCTTACTCGCAACCCTGTGAAGATTAATTTCATGTCAACAAAGCTATGTTATGGTTCACTATTTGCACAAGTTTGAGACTGATGCTGCTGTGAGGGTATTTTGTAGTAAAAGAGGACACAGTTGACAAAATGAGTCAGCCAAAGTGCCCTCCCAAGCGTGGATGGGTTTCCATCATATCACTTGAAGCAAAAATCTGGAGGTTCTTAAAAATTCTGATTCAAGACTATACTATAGAAGTAAGCCTGGACGACACCATCGCAGGACTAGACAGATTTTCTAGAAAGCACTGGTGACCCCCACCCCCAGGGAATGCCAAGTGCTTCCCTGGGTGAGAGGGTTCCAGAGATAGGGACACATTAAATGTATAGTGCCCTCATGCTTCTGACAGAGAACTGACTGAGCTTAGCTGTCGTCCCAGGATCTAGAAGCACATACCTCAACCTCTGGACAGAGGAACAGATTCAGGTGGCAAATCCAGTCTCACGTAAATATCTATCCAAGAAAACCATTAGAAAATAGGCCAGATGGGTCATCTTCCAGGGAGATGACTCAGCTTCAGGACTGATCTCGGGGGTGGTACCAGCAGTTGAGTTATCCCAGACAGGTCCAGTCACCACCGGGCCCAGATCTTTGGAGTCTTAGTAGGATGGGGGCTGACCAGAGTCCCTGCCCTGCCAAAGGCCCAGCACTCCACCCACTCACATCTGGCTCCTGCCACTGCCAGAGAAATCGCCTAGCTTCACAGCTGATCTCAGTGAGAGGCCAGAGAGATACCAGCAGATAATCCCAGCTCTAAAGCTTTTAAAGTATGTGGCCTTGCTTTCATAGAGCTGACATTCAAATAGACTGTACAGAGCAGAAAATTAGGTGAGAAAACTGAGTAGAAGCCCACCGAGCTCAATGAGTGAAAACAGTAATATAGAAGGATCCACTTGCACCTACCAGCTCAGTAAATCATCAGGCCTGACTTTGACAACACCATTAGGAGGTATACGTTGTGACAAGCAATGTAAAGTAAGTTATTTGAGTTTACTAAGGGAACAGGCTGGGGGGGAGTGAGGGGGGGGAAACTGGGCATATTGATGGAGAAAAGAGCACTTTGGTGGTGGGACTGTTGTTCGAATATTGAATACCTGAAACATGTATTGTGAACAAGTTTGTGGATCACGGTGTTTAAATAAAGTTTCATTACAGGCAAAAAAGGGAAAAATGGGCTGTATTTATAAGGACAAGGTATGTTGGCCTGAAGCTCAGTGGGCACCCGACTAAATGAGCCAGCTGTGCCAGAGCAGAATGGTTGAGGCTGTGCCATCCCCTGTTGTGATTGGGAATGGGTGGGGCCACCTTTGTAGAGAGATGTCCCTGGTATTCCAACGGGGAGGGCCCAGCGCAGTAAGACCAAGTCTAGCCTGTCTTTCCAGATCTACTTCAGGAAAAATAGAGACATACTAAGGAGTGTCTCACTTATTTTTGAAAATCTGCAACTTTTCTTTCAGTGACCTGCATTACTGCACAGTAATGATGTTAATAATAAAAGTAACTATACTTTATTGCATATTCTCCATAGGTTAAGCCCATGACAGACATAATTGTACACTCACACTCCAACCCTATTAACCCCATTTTACAGATGGGAAAACTGGGGCTTATGAAGTTACAGCAATTATACAGTAGTGGAAACTTAATGTGAATGCAGACAATCTGAGCTAACACTTAGCCACCATGCTGTTATCTTACCATGAAAGGTGAATCTTAAAGTGTGGTTACTGAAAACTGACCACATCTAAGACATAGCTCCAAGATGGGCTTCGGGCTTTAGAGTAGGAGGCCCATTCTGAGCTCTGGAAACCTAACCACACACAGGAAATTCCTAGGTTGTTGTCAAGCATTGGTGTTCTTTGGATCAGGTCATTATCCTAGGGGATTGTCATCCCTAAATCTTCAGGGATTGCCTTTTTCTTCCACTTAGCAGGAATGTTTCTGTTTGTTTCACTCTTTCCATAACCAGCAGGCATTCTGAAGATTAAAGAAAAAGGTATGGAGGGATGAATATTTCCTGGCCTTGAGCAGGAGTCCTTACAATAATAAACAATGAACAACATTTACTCTCTAATCCAAGTGCTCTTTAGTTGTTCTGATGTAAGTCAATGCCCTTTAGTGTTACTGGCTTTCTGAAATATCACATCCAAGACCAGAGAGGCAGGACAGCAAATAAAATGTTTGCCTCATGTGTGCTGGAGGCTGATCCAGGTTTTATCTCCAGCAACCCCATATCCCCAGGCCCCACCAGGAGTCACCCCTGAGCAAAAAATCTGGAAGTAAACTCTGAGGAGAATTGCGGCCCAAAACTCCAAAATCAATCTGCAAATAAAAAGTTTTAGAAACATCAGCATCAAAGTGTAAGGGAGTGGGTGTTGGACTGAGAGAGATCCAGGATTAATTTCTCTCCTCACTGCTCTAGGTCAGCGATCTAGATTTTGCACCTGTGGACCAGCACCTGTCCTGTACTTGGCCATGGACCTGCAGATACAACCCAGGTCAACTAGCACTAGTTGGTGAACCTGTGGTTGAAGACCGATGAGCTAAGGTGACCTGGGGTGAGTTCCTTCACTTTTCAGTTCCTTGGGTTCTTCACTAGTAGTAAAATGCCACAGAGGGTTTCTGAGGAGCAAATATTTATAAAGCACTTAGACCTACCTGTGAAAACCATAGAAATTCTCTCAGCCTCTGCACTTTTCCTCCTTGTTATAAAAGTTTGAGCATTTAAAGACTGCTGACATTGGCTCATTTGTCATTAGATGTCCCCATATCTGCTAGACAGTGTTTCCCATAGCCTCAGGGGGTTGCTGAGCCTATGTTCCTCTAGACCATTTGGCACTTTGGTCAAAATTCCTAGAGACTGTACAGTACAGAAAAATTAGATGAGGAAATTGAGTAGAAGACCACTGAGGCTCAATAGTGAAAACAATAACATAGAAGGCTCTACTTGCACCTACCAGCTCAGTAAGTCATCAGGCCATGACATTGTGGGGTCATTTGACACTGAGGTCAGGGATAGCACCAGACCCCTGGATGCCCTAAATTCCCTCTAGCTTCAAGTCTGTAGGGAGGCAAAGGGGAGGGGCAGAAACACCAAGAACAACTTCTGGCCTTGGTGCTGAAGAACGTTTAACTAGATCCTCTCCCTTCGCTCCACTTCCTTTGTTTTGAAGGTTGACTCACAGTTCTTACTGTTGGCCTGTGTCTGGTCTCTGGTTAATCCTCTTAGCCAAGCTCCACAGCTATTCCCTAGATTGTTTATAACCAGCTGAAAAAAAGATGCTAGGGCAAGTTAGAAATGAGGACACAGACTAGTTCCCACAATTACTGAATTAGCATTCAGCCTAAAAAACCAACTCCCTGCTCAGGAATGTAATGAGAGTAACAAGTAGCTAGCTATGATTTATCGAGACTGTGTTCCAGACACTGACCTCAGTCCTTTGCCTGTACAGTGTTAAGGTAATGAGATGTAATAAGTTTGGACTTCAGTCTGAAAGACAAAAAAGCACTAGATAATTATTGATTTTGCTTTTGTTAGTTTTTCATATTTAATCGACTCAAAATCCTGATGTGTCAATATTATCATTACTCTACAGATGAAAAATCATACACAGACCATCAGAACAAGACATGGGCAATGTCAGGAGCTGTCATTGTACTCCAGAACCTTTAGTGTGTGGTTTTCTGACAACCTTTATTTGAAATGAGAGAAGTAGTAACTAATTGATTGATGTATTAGTTCTCTATTACACAGAAAAATTACCCTGAAAGTTAGGGACTTAAAACTACATTTCATAATTTCTCTTAGACTGGAGTTTGGAAGAAGTCAGCTTGGTTCTGACTTGGGATCTTTATGAAATTGCAGGCAAGGTATTAAGCTGGACTTTTTACCTTCTGAAGCAGACAGATCTGTGCACGAAATTGCCTCACTCATGTGACCCAAGAATTCTTGCTAGCTGTTGGCTCGAAAACTTAGTTTCTGGTCACATAGAACGTGCGAGTATTTGCTTAGTATTCTCGTGGAGTGGGGACTTGTTTCCTCCAGAAAAAAAATTATCAAAGAGAGCAAGATAAAAAGCTTCCATCTTTTTGATAGCTAGTTTCAAATGCGCCATTTATGCAATATCTTGTTGACCACACATC
Organism: Cryptotis parvus; assembly: GCA_021461705.1. Classification (NCBI taxonomy): domain Eukaryota; kingdom Metazoa; phylum Chordata; class Mammalia; order Eulipotyphla; family Soricidae; genus Cryptotis; species Cryptotis parvus. The sequence continues at coordinate 618 of JAJIBD010033429.1, read as the reverse complement.
AGCTCTACTCAGCATATACAGCACAATGGTATAAATCCCAGGGGGCTAAGAACCATCTGAGGAGACTGTTTGTATAGCACAATTGTCACTTGTACAACGGTGAGGACTGGGGAGCGAATCATTCTATCGTAAATCCCATGACCACCTTCCTGATATCTGCAGCAAATAGTTTTTTCTGTGCTGTAAAGAAGGGGGATGGATGCTGGGTAGGCAGACAAATGACAGTGCCTGCTAGAGCATTATAAACTCCACAACAAAAACCCTTCTTGTGCCGCTATACAATTGTCCTCACATGTTTTCTCTCAGCTTATTAGCAGAATAAACTGATCTTCTATATTTAGTTTGCACAAGCTGATGCTGTGTCTGCCTTGATTGAACAGACAGTCTATTCACGGGGTGGAGCTGTGTCTCTGGCAGTGAGTCAGGGGTGAGAGGGAGGCTGGTGAGGGAGTTTCGTCATCTTTAGTGGTCTGGGCCTGCTCCCAAGGAAGTTGTCTTTTGAAGTATTGGGAACATTTTCCAGAGCAGCAGACACTGGATGTAAAGATGAAAGTAATTTTTTCAATGAAATATTTATGTTGCTAACAATTGATTCCTTGATGATAAAAATTATGCAGG
>JAJIBD010033428.1:0-29015 GCA_021461705.1 Cryptotis parvus | reverse complement strand
GACTGGTACAGCCTTTTGGAAAAAAATATGGGCCTTCCTCCAAAGACTAGAAATTGAACTCTCATTTGACCCAGCCATACTACTACTGGGAATATACCCTGGGAAGCCAAAAACACGCAGCGGAAATACCATCCCTACTTTTATATTCATAGTAGCATTATTCACAATAGCCAGACTCTGGAAACAACCAGAGTGCCCGAAAATTGATGACTGGATAAAGAAACTTTGGTACATCTACACAATGGAATACTATGCAGCTGTTAGGAGAAATGAAGTTATTAAATTTGCCTATAAATGGATGGACATGGAGAGAATCATGTTGAGTGAAATTAGCCAGAAGGAGAGACAGATATAGAATGACTGTATTTATTTGCATGACATAAATACACACACACATATATACATATATATATAATACATATTATGATACCAATATCCAAGGTCAGGCAAAATGTGGATCAGGAGGTCTTGCCAAAGGTGGAAACTCTCACAAATGTGTGGGATCAGAGGTTAGGTAAGACAGAGAAAGGAACAGTGGACCAATAATTGTCGAAAGTCTATTACAATCCACAACATGTAAGAGAGGGAAGAGAGAGAGAGAGAGAAAGAGAAAGAGAGAAAAGAGATGGATAACCTGCCACGGAGGCAGGATAGGGGGAGGGGAGGGTATTGGGGACATTGGTGGAGGGAGGTGGGTACTGGTGGAGGGGATGGGTTTCAAGCCATACAGCGAACACTGTATGGCTTGGAACCCAAACATGATCATTTTTGTAATTGTCAAAAATAAATAAATGTAAAAAAAAGAAAATTAATATTAAAATTATTGACCATATCCACACGGCAGCATACCTGGGCTGGATCAAAAAAACTGCTGCAGGGTGGGTGTCCATGATCCAGGCTGTGATAGGCTCGTCTGCTGGTTGGACTTCTGGCGCAGAGGGAGGTCCTTATGTGGAAAATGGCGTCCCCTCATGGAGTGGGGGGCTCGTCTGGCTTGTTTCGAGGCTCTGCTGTGCTGGCGGGTCAGGGCTAGAACCTGCCATCCCTCCCGGCGCTTCTTGAGCGGCTGGGCACAGGGAGAGCCAGTAGCAGCTCTGCCCCATGTCTGTGAATCTCTGCCCAGAGTTGGTTTCATTCAAGGCAAGAGCTTAAGCCCCGTACAATCTATCCCTCCAGCCCCAAATCATGACCCCCAACCCCAGGACCCCCTAAAGATGACTGTTCGAATATATGCCCTTTTGAATTCTTATCATAAAATAATAATACAAATTTGACATGTTTATATCTATTATGTATATAATTCCTCTCAATGATAAATCAATAGGAAGAAATATGTTTGTCTGTTCTGAGTCACTTCTTTCTTCCTTTCTTCCCTCCTGAATAAGTATTTTAAATGAATAAATGTTTTAAATAGCTCAGATCATATTAATTCTTCCTATTCTGGGATTTAAATTTCTGCAAAAACTTCTTTGGAAGTTATATACGTATTGTATCCCCCTGCAAAAAGATAAACAAGCAAATAAGAACAGTTTTTAACAGCAGCAACATCAGGACTTTTTGGAAAATAAAATAAGTAAAATTATTATTGGAGGGCCTCCATGTTGTGTTCAGGTCACTTTGGGTCACACCTGTCAGTGATACTTGGGGGCTGGAGGAGTCCATGTGGCGTTTCCCAGGGCTGTGGACTAGGACCACCAGGGTCACCCATGTTTAAGGGACCATAAGGTGGCCAGGCTCTGAGCTCAGTGCCTCTGTCTGAGAAGTTCTAATGTTTAGAAAGGAGGAAAGTATATTTATGGGTGGGGAATGGAAGGGAAAATGGGGACATTGTTGGAAGGAAGATCATATGGGAGGTATTGGAACACTAAATGCCTGAAACAACAGTATAATGAACAGAGTTGTAAATCACAGTGTTTTTAAAAAATTTGAAATTAAAATAGAATAAAGTATAGATAGACATAGAATCTGATAGACATCACTTCACAAATCCTTAATAAATCAAATTCAGTAATACAAGAAAAGAATCATACCCTATGACCAAGTGGAATTTATTTCAAGGAGACAGGAATTTTTATGTACAAATAAAATGATATAAAACCATAATTAACAAAATGATAACATCAAAAAAGGAAACGATAAAAATAATCAATGCCAGAATATCCACTTATGAAAAAATAAGCCTCCCAATAGCTTGGGTATATGATAGACATATCTCAGAAAAGTAGGTGTCACACTACAAACTCAGCTTATTTCATTCTCAGTTATGAAAAACCAAAAGCTTTCCCTCTAAGATAAAAAAGATAGAAACAATACAAGGATATAACTCACTAAAATTATTTAACATGATATTGGATTTCTAGCCAGAACAATAAAAACATGTAAAAAGAATGAAAAAAGTTATATTTGTGATTTTCAAAGTATGATCCGTCCTTGTTAATCTGATCTCACTATTAGAAATAGTCATGAATAGCTTCTGAGTCTTTTTGAGTGATATTTGAGCTGCTACTTTATATTTTTATAAGTATTTTATTATACCACCGTGAGATATACAATTACAAAGATGTTCATATTTGGGTTTTGGTCATACAGTGTTCCAGCATCCATCCCTCCACCAGTGCCCATCTCCCACCACCAATGTCCCCAGTTCCCTCCTCCCTTCCCTTCCCAGCCCTCCTCCATGGCAGGTTCTTTATTTCTTTCCCTTTCTCTCTCTTTCTCTTTTCCTTCCCTTCCAGACTATGGATTACAGAACATACATTAAAGGGTTGTCATGTGTATCTTTTTGCCTCTATTTAAGTTCTAGGTTGGCATTTGTGCCCTCGACAATTGTTAGCACACGGTTCCATTTTCTGTCTTACCTAGCCTCTGGCTCCCACACGTTTGTGATAATTTCCACCTTTGACAAGACCTCCCTGATATATGTTTCACTTGACCTTGGATATTGGTATCATAATATGTACATATATATTTATGTTATGCAAATAAATGCAGTCATTCTGTATCTGTCTCTCTCCTTCTGGCTAATTTCACTCAACATAATCTTCCCCATGTCCATCCATTTATAGGCAAATTTTATAACTTCATTTTTCCTAACAGCTGCATAGTATTCCATTGTGTAGAAGTACCAAAGCTTCTTTATCCAGTCATCGATTCTCGGGCACTCTGGTTGTTTCCAGATTCTGGCTATTGTGAATAATGCTGCTATGAACATAAAAGTAGGGATGGTGTTTCCGCTGCATATTTTTGGCTTCCCAGAGTAGATTCCCAGGAGTTGTAATCATTTTATTTTTTAAAAAAGGTTTTATTATACCACCGTGAGACATACAATTAAAAAGGTGTTCATAATTGGTTCTTGGTAATATAGTATTCCAGCACCCATCCCTCCACCAGTGCCCCATTTCCACCACCAATGTACTCCACCCCCTCACACCCACCCCCAGGCTGCCTCAATAGCAGGTAGCCCCATTTCCTCTCTTTCTCTTTCTGTCTCTTTCTCTCTGTCTCTGCATCTCTCTCCCTCTTCTTTTACACATTGTGGCTAGTCCTGCAGATATTTAGAGTTTATCACTTACGTCTCTTTGTGTATATTCAATGGTGAGCTTTAGTCTGCCATTACCATTTCCCATACTTAGTAAAACACTGGTATCTATTTATATCTTATTAATTAATTCAGTCATTCTATATCTGTCCTTTTCCTTCTGACTAATTTCATTCAGCATGAAAATCTCCATGTCCATCCATTTGCAGGTAAATATCATAATTTTGGCTTTTCAGACTGCTGCATAGTATTTCATAGTGTAGATGTACCACAGTTTCTTTAGCCAGTCCTCTGTTCTCAAGCTTTTAGGTTGTTTCCAGATTATTGTGAATAGTGCAGAGATGAATAAAGAAGTACGGATAGTGTTTCTGCTATGTGTTTTTCGGTCTCGGGTGTATTCCCAGGAGTGCTATTGCTGGATCAAATGGGAGGGGCAATATCTTGTTTTCGGAGGAATGCCCATATTGTTTTCCAAAAGAGCTGGACCAGTCGGCACTCCCACCAACAGTGGATCAGAGTCCCTTTCCCCCCCCACATCTACGCCAGTACCAGTTGTTCTTGCTGTTTTGGATGTGTGCCAGTCTCTGTGGTGTGAGATGGTACCTCATTGTTGTTTTGATTTGCATCTCCCTGATGATTAAAGATGAAGAGCACTTTTTCATATGCCTTTTTGCCATACGAATTTCTTCTTTTTGGAAGCTTCTGTTCATTTCTTCTCCCCCATTTTTTGATGGGGTTGGCTATTTTTTTTTGTGAAGTGCTACCAGTGCCTGATATATCCTGGATATTAACCCCTCATCAGATGGGTATTGGGTGAATATCCTTTCCCACTCTGTGCCACGCTGTTTTAATTACTACTTGAGTGGCTACTTTAAATTCTTCCATCTCTATACTTTCTTTGATCCCATCTAATCAAATGCCAACTTCTCTTCTCTGCCCTCTAGTGGAAGGTAATTTTGCTAATTCTGCTATCAGGGTCTAAGTGTTTTTTGTTTGTTTGTTTGTCTTCTTTTTTTCTTTTTGGGTCACACCCGGAGGTGCTCAGGGATTACTCCTGGCTATGCACTGAGGAATTACTCCTGGCGGTGCTGGGGGACCATATGGTATGTCGGAGATTGAACCCGGGTCTAAAGCATGCTAGGCAAACGCCCTACCCGCTGTGCTATCGCTCTGCTCCCCAGTGCTTTTGCTTTGTTGGTTCATTTTTTTTTCATTTTTATATCCCTCAATGAAGGGCAATCACATTGTCTTTCTCCTCCACTCTTGTTCCCCTTAACTCCATCAAAGTCCATCTATGTGGTCACAACTGTCAAGAGCTCATCTTCTTTGTTTATTTGGCTGTTTGCAAGGCAAAAGCCTTACTGGCTGTGCTATCACCCTGGTCCCAACGTTTCATCTTTCACCTTTTCTAGTAAGATTTCATTTGAACCATATAGCATTCCATTGGATTACATATACGTATTGAATCTTAATCTGCTCATCTGGGAATGTTTCAATGTCTTGACAATTGCGAACAAGTCTACAATTAAGAATATAGATATAGATATAGATATAGATATAGATATAGATATAGATATAGATATAGATATAGATATAGATATAGATATAGATATAGATATAGGTATAGATATAGATATAGGTATAGATATAGATAGATTTAGATATAAATTTAGATTTAGATATAGATATAGATATTAGTGTGAACATATATATTTATATGCATGCATATATATTTTTTCAACTGGTGTTTTTGAATTCATCAATAAATACTCAGAGCTGGAATCACTGGATCATAAGGCATGCTTATTATTTATTTATTTATTTATTTATTTTTTTTTTTACTTTTTGGGTCATACCGACAATGCTCAGGGGTTACTCCTGGCTCTGCACTCAGGAATTACTCCTGGCGGTGCTCAGAAACCATATGGGATGCCTGGGATCGAACCCGGGCCAAAACAGGCCTGCCGACGTGTAAGGCAAACGCCCTACCTGCTGGGCTATAGCTCCGGCCCAGGCATGTTTATTTTTAAGCAGCTGTGAAAGCTCCGTACCTTTTTACTATAGTGGCTGCAGGAACTTTCATTCCTATCTACGGAGGAATCCTTTTCTCCACATTTTCAGCAATAACTATTATCTTTTGACTTTTTAAATTATAGCTACTCTATAGTGTAAGGTGACCAATCTTACCATGGTCTTGCTTTGCAGCTTCCCAGGGATAAGAACATCATCCCCTACCCTTTTGAAAAAATTCAGGTTGTGTGTGTGTGTGTGTGTGTGTGTGTGTGTGTGTGTGTGTGTGTGTGTGTGTGGTGGTTTGGGATTGAATATGTTATTTTTCTATTTTGGATGTTAGCCCCTTAACTGAATCTGATTTGCAAATATTTTCTGGTGAGTGGTGCCCTTTTGCATTTTAATGTAGGGTGATTTTTGTTTTCTCTTAGCACAGAAGCCTTTCATTGAGGCAGTTCTATTTGCTTATGTTCTTGGTTTTCTTGTTGTTGGAAATAAACTCTCCTAAACACTTTTCATTCTCTCTCATTCTGCTTCAGTGACACTGGTATAAGGATATTTCTGAATTGCACCACTCACGTTTTTCTTAGTATTTACACAACTTGGTGCTCCAATTTTAATGTTTTGGCTCAGTGGCTCAGTGGCATGGTTCATAAAAAGAGTCTTGAACACTCTGAGAAAGAGCAAACTTCTATTCTTTTGACCTAATACCCCCATCTTGCTTCCTATGTTTCATGCTTTTGACTTATTTTCTTCTTATTTGTTTTCCTTTCCTGGAATGAAGTTTCAATACAAATTATATACTTTTATAGATGCTATTTATAATGTCTTCAGTACCTAGAATAGTAACTGGTATACAAATAAAGAATCAGAAAAAAATGGAATAAATACACAAATTTGGTTATTGTTATTGTGACAAGTTGACACTTCAAAAATGATTGCCTAAAAGTTATTAGGTGCTATTACTAAAAATTATTATTAAATTCAGCTTTTCTGTCTAACACTTTTGATCCAATTGACATGTTGGAATACTGTCCTTTATGGGGAATATGGTCTCGTGTGAGACCACTTGTCAGAGAAAACAATGAAATGCTGGTGGAATTCTCTCACATTGACGTAGAACATCTTCACATCCTGTGCTGACGTCATGTCCAGGCAGACCCACCTGGAGTAAAGCAGTGCTCCGTCACCCCCCTCTTTATAGAACTGCCGCACAGTCATGTGGCCTCAGTACTTGCTCCTATGAATCACATGATAGATGTATTTTGCCATCAATTATAATCAGTCATTTTGATCTACTGTCTCTACATAGCCATATAGCTGATAAAACCGGAACTAGTGCAAGATATTGATTTCTTAAATATTTTTAGGGGCCCATATCCTGGAGTGCTTAGGGTTTACTCCTGGCTCTTTGTTCAAAGACCACTCCTGGTGAGTGCCAAGTATCAAACCCTGCATGCTGTATCTCCAGCCCACTCTGGCAAGCTGTTTAATTTCTAGTTCCCAGTCCAGGAGCTCTGGGATCTCAGAGCGTTTGGCAAAGATCCTCGCTCCAGAGAGCAGCAGCAGCAATTCATGGAAAGGAAACGGCCACTAAGGTGGTCTTGGCTGTCCTCTCCCTCTGTGGCTGCAGTGAAGCCTTCTGGCTTGTGATCTCGGATGGCTTTTGCCTCTGCAGGAGTCAGCAAGCTCCCTGGGCATCGCTGTGTGACTCTTAAGAGCCAATCTGGGCCAGCAGGCCACCGCCTCCACTCTCATCATGTCCATTGCTTGTACTCATGCAAAGGGGTCCCTGCCATCCTGTGACGGCGTCTGTCCTGCTCTGTTCCCCAGCCCCGTGTCACTGGCTCTGCTCTCAGGAGTTCCTGAACTCTGGTTCCCGACAGGTTGCCAACAGCACACTCTGAGTACTTGTCATCACACCTGCTCTTGCCACCTGTCCCGGTACCTTGCCAACATCTCCCCTACTGCCTTTGGTGCTGGCCCTGCTCCTTCAGGGGGCAGAAAGGATTTTTTCTAATCAGTGGCTGTTGCACAACGACACAACTAAACAGTGGCATCTGGGACATATCATGTCATCTGTCCTTGAGATGTGCATAGCTCTTGCTGTTGCCAAGATATTCAGCCACGTAGTTCTGAGGTTTGTGGCTTTTAATGTTTGCTTTTCAGGATTTTCTAAGAACTTCAAATTCTACAAAACAAAATTTATTAACTAAAAACATTTCATAAATCTTAATTTTTTAAAAAACTTTTAATTTTCCTACCAACATTTAGTTATGAATGGATAGAACAAAAGTTTTGTTCCTATATTATGGATGTTAGTGAAGTTGATAAAAAAAAAATTCAAATCAAAGAGTTTTATTTTGTTTACAGGTATGTCGAAATTAAATGTTTAGATTTTAAAGTACAAATTGGTAAATGATAGCTACAATGGTGTGATCATGCTCTGTGCTTCTGCATGACTGACATGCTCCATAATATGTTTTTCAAAATTTAAAAAATAAGTTAAAAAACTGGGAAAGAAAATAAAATTACACAAGTACAAAAGTATAGTTTAGATTAATATAAGTATTCTGGGTAGAGTAGCTTGGTAGAAGCTGATTATATTCATAGGAAAGATAAATAAACCTGAGGAGGAGCGAGGTGGAAGTGAAGATATTAATTAGTACTAAGGAGTTTTTAAAAAAATTTTTATTAAAGCACCATGATTTACAAAGTACAAAGTTTTTCATAATGCAGTTGTTAAAAAGATTCATCATTCAACACCAATCCCACCACCAGTGTGTTTCCACCACCAAAGACCCTCATTTCCCACCCACCCACCCCCCATGCCTGCTCCCTCAGCTGGCACTAATTATATTGACTATTACCACATGTATATGGCAATGGTATTGATAGTCATGACCTTTTATTTTTCTGGTTTGTTATGGACGAATATGGCTGATTTCTGTTCTTGCATTGACTTTATGAGTTTCTAGACCGTGCTTGGTTTGTACTAGTTGAGATATGGCAGAGCTGCTTCCAGGCCATGGGTCTGGGGGGAGAGCTGGTAGCAGTTCTGCCCCATGTGTCTGTGTCTCTAGGTCATGGCTGACAGCCCAGAAGCAGTTCATGGATGGGTCTACCGGGCCTCCCTCCCTGATGGGACAGAGGCGGGGAAAGTGATCCCAGCTCCATCTACACAGAAGCCTGGTGACTTTAGTCACAGAAACCAGCATACCTGGGCTTGAAATTAACTTCTCTTTGGGTAGGGCTTTGATGATCTGTGGAGTTCAGACGTTGAAAATGGCTGTGATTATGGTGTTAAAGAGTTTTGAGTTATTTCCTTTTTTTTCCCTCCAAGTAATTTCTACATGGCTGGAGTAAATACTTCATGCCTCTTCTTGCCAGGTTCCCATCTGTAAAGGAAACTGGAATTTTTCTGCTGTTACACCTCAAGACATTCTCCTAAAGCATTAATTACTAGCCTCATTTAGTATATAGAGGTTAGAAGTGAAGAAAAAGAAGGGCCCAAGAGATAGTGCAGTGGGAGGGGCTGGGGTGCGTGCCTTGCACATGGCTGACCAGAGGTTTGATTCCTGCCACACAATATGGTCCCCTTCGCCCAATGGGAGTGATTTCTGAGTGCACAGCCCTGAGCACTACCAGGTGTGGTAGAGCATCATCCCCAAAAAGTAAAGGAAGAGAAATTGCTGAAAAATTGTTGAGCCCAATTTCTTGACTGATAATCAAGTACTGTGTATTCTTTTTTGGCTGCCTGTTAGGATTATCATCCAAACAATTCTCGCATAAACTCTGGCTCAAACTAATATAAAGGTATTGAATGATATCCAGAATATGCAAAGTTTTTTGGAGTCTGGGAGATTAGTTGAAAATATTCATTAGAAAGCTAGAAATTAATTCATGTCTTCTCAAAATCAGTCTTTACCATTGTTTAACCCTTTTTGTTCATTACTTTCCCCAAATGTGTCCTTTCTGTTACTCACTTGTGTTTACTGTCCAGTCCATCTTCTAATTGCTGTTGTTTTTAGCATAGAAGATCTTAAGTTCACTGGCAGGAAGAGTGTTTAAAATGTTTTACTGGAGGAACTGAGAAATCATATAACAGGTAGAGTTTGCCTTAGCAGATCGTATAGCAGGGAAGGGGTTTGCTTTGCATGTGACCCTTGGAGTGAGCCCTGCGCTCAGAGCCTGGAATGAGCCCTGAACAATGCTGCGGGTGACCCCAAACCAAAAATGAATAAATGTTTCACTGGAAAGGTTATGGTCATTGTGTCCAAATGGGAAGGACTTATGCTTATCTTCTACAGTGAAAAAAAATCCACATTGAAACTTAAGTTGATTTGCACACATGCACTCAGTGCCACACACACACACACACACACACACACACTCCACTTGGAACCCCAGTGAACAAAGAGACAAGAGACACAGAAAGAGGCAGCAAAGAGCCCTGTGTTTTTCAGTTTTAGTTCAAAAGAGAGCCCTGAGATTGACAAGACAGAGAAGACTTTGCTAAAAGGCCACCTCTCCCCAACCACGGGCTGGAGTGATAGTACTGCTGCTAAGGCATTTGCCTTGCTGGCACTGGTTCCCCCAGCACCCCATATGGTCCTCCAAGTCCTCCAGGAGTGAGCCTTGATCATAGAGATAGGAATAAGCTTTGAGGACATACAGGTGTGGCTCAACTCCCCCCTCCAAAAAACAAACAAACAACAACAAATTTATTGCAACCTGGATGAAACTGGAAGATAGCATGTTGAGTGAAGTAACTCAGAAGAAATAAGACAAAGAATATTGGATGAGGAAATGTACTGAAATGTGCTGCAGTAAAAGGGCATTGCCTAATCTTTGACTCCAGAGTTTAGAGAGAATGAAAGAAAATGAAAAAAAATCAAGATGTGGCAAAGGGGTGGGGTTGGGGAGGTGGAAGATGAAGAAGAGAAGGGGAGAAAGGAAAGTCATTGGTGGACAGTGGTTGGAACTTACGTTATACAGGTGATGTGGAAAATGGTATAGCATATAGCTAAAAGGCAGACATAACAACACTGAAAACATGGCAACCACTGGACTTTATAATGTACCTGACAAATTGACAGGCAAGGGTGGGCATTGGGGATTGGGGAGAGAGGGTACAGATTATGGTAGAGTGAAGTTGACACTGGTGGTGATGGGATTGGTATTGAAACATTATATGCCTAAACTTGACTATCTATAACTCATAAATCATGGTTCTTTAAATTAAAAAATTGGGGCTGGATACACAGGGCAGAGCTACACCCAGCTCTTCCCATGCTTGGCTGATCATGAGGCATCCAGGAGAGGTATGGTGGGGTACACTAGTAGGCACCCCAACAAAATATGGGAGCAGGGTGTAGGGGTCCCCTTCTCTCCCAGGGGACCGGCAGCTGGCGGACAGATAAAGACACAAGAATATGGCAAAGTTTTATGAGGCTTGACTTTCACGGGTTCTGGCATACATCAGCAATTGGTAAACCCCCAATTTAGCATTCCCAGCTGGGCCTGGCCACGGATGGGCCAAGATGGCTGTCACCACTTGCTAAGGCCCAGCCAGGAAGAACAGAGAGGAGAGGGCCAAGAGGCAAGAAAGAGAGCTCCTAAAGAGAGATCCCAGAAAGAAAGCAGGCTACAGTTTTTATATCCCTGCAACACAGACTGCCCACTCCAATGGAAAGCAGGGGTCAAATCCTCTCAGGTAATTTCTCCCAGGACCTCACCTAGACCCTTTGAGATGTCAATGTTGCTGAGCCCAAATCTGCCTTGGAAGAGCCCCTGCAGGGTGGAGTGGAGGAGGGGCTTCTGAGAAAAACTGTATCTCAGAATACAAAGGCATGCATCTGTACCAAGGAGCATTCTATAGCCAGTTATGTATTTCTCCAAGCCTTCACAAGACTCTCATCTTTACTTCATGGTTGTTCTGTATATTAGCTAGCCTTTGACATATCAGAGAGGCTATGCTTGCTTACTTGGAGGCGAGCAGCATTTCTCTCTGGTCTAATTACTTAGAGATCCAACATGGCCAGGCAAATATACCAGTAAGATCTAGATAGTCCCACGATGATTGTGGCAGCATGAGAGAATATGTACACCAGTCAGTATAGAATACATCGTCAGATAAGCTGCCACTTTTAAACTGTTCTCCTCTTATCTACAAAGTGGCCTGCAGGGAGGCAACTCCAGGCCAGATGAAGAGACTCTGGGCAGCAGCGTACTGCCACAGGAGTGTAGGTTCTGGTCCCTGACACCATCCCAATAGGGCCTCGGAAAAGTCAGAGGAACCTCATGCACCATGATCACAGTCATTTTCAACATACGGACTACACAACTTATCAGAGCCCCACCCAAGAGAGAAGCCAATTTCAAGCCCAGGTGTGCAGGTCTCTATGGCTAAAGTCACCAGGCTTCTGTGGAGATGCAGCTGGGGTCCCTTTCCCTGCCTCTGTCCCATCCATGAGGCAAGGTGGATCTGTCCACGAACTGCTTCTGGGCAGCCAGCCATGACCCAGAGACACAGACACAAGGGCAGAGTTGCTACCAGCTTTCCCTGAGGCATGCAGCCATTTTGCAATATCTCAAGCTAGTAGAAACCAAGTACATTCTAGAAACTCAGAAAGTCAATGTAAGAACAGAAATCAGTCAGATTCGCCCATAAAAACACAAGAAAAAAAGTCATGATTTTATCAATACCATTGGCATATATGTGCTGTAATAGTCAATATAATTGGTGGCAGCTGAGGGGATGGCTTGTGGGTAGGAAATGAGGGTCTTTGGTAGTGGGAACACACTGGTGGTAGGATTGGTGTTGAATGATAAATCTTTCTAACAACTGTATTATGAAAATCTTTGTACTTTGTAAATCAGGAGTGTTTTAATAAAATTATTTTTTTAATTGGAGCCAGAGTGATAGTACAGTGGGTAGGACATTTGCCTTGCACACGGCTGACCTGGGTTCAATCCCTGGCATCCCATATGATCTCCCAAGCACTGCCAGGAGTAATTCTTGACTGCAGAGCCAGGAGTAACCCCTGAGCATTTCCAGATGTGATCCAAAAAAGCAAAAAAAGTAAAGATTATTAAAAAAAGATCAACAAAAGCTGCTTCTCCTAAAGAATAAATAAGACTGACAAGCCATTAGCTTACCACACAAAGAAAGGGAGATTAATGCTAATAAAGCAAAACGTGCTAATAAAACAAAACAAATCATCTTGTCCATGTTCCCTAAATACTGCCCACCTTGCCACAATAGAGGACACTCCTCTCCAGGTCCAGTCCATTTTCAGGTCCAGCATCACCCTATCCTGAATCTCTGGTCACTGTCCCAACTCCAATCTTGCTTGGAGACATGCAGTTCAAACTTCTAATCAATTCTTTTATTCTCCAGTGGGATGCTTTGACAGAACTGTGGCTGTTTGTTGTAAGGGCCAGTAGATAGTTAGGTTATCTTATGTGTAAAATTCACTATTTCCTTCCCACTGCCATATGAATCACCATCTTAAATTTTGTTTCATTTGTTTTTTGGCTTTTGGGCCACACTCCGTAATTCTGAGAAGTAACTCCTTCCTCTCAACTCAGGAATTAGCCCTGGTGGTGCTTGGGGAGCCATACGGAATGCTGGTTATTGAACCCTGGTTGGCTGGTACAAGGCTAGTGCCCTATCTGCTGTGCTATATCTCTTTCCCCAGAGCACACTAAAAATGTTTTTGGGGTCACTCTTGGTTGTGCCAGGACTTACATAATGACTGTTCTTGGAGGATCCTATACAGTACTAGGGATCAAATCTGGGTTGACCATGTGCAAGGCAGGTGCCTACCTCCTGTACTATATCTATAGCCCACAGTATTTTTTTTCTATTACTCTGAACAAAGGTTTGCTGTTTTCCACTTTAATTCATCAAATATAAAAATATTGTCTGTGTAAAAGAATGTGAAATAATATAGTAAAAGATATTTTGGTTCTGCCTGGTCTTGTCAGTCTGAGCGAGGCTTAGTGTCTTATAACAAAGTGAGTTTTCCTTTCTTTTAAAAAATACCTCTAGGAATCCATTCTGTCCATGTGTCATATCTTATTGGAGGCACGGTGTCAGAAATGCGGCTGAAATCTGGAGAAATCCAGGATATTTGGCACTTTTCCAAAGGCTAAAAGATATTCTTGCAGAAATAAAAAGCTGTCTGCACCCTGAGAGAGATGCAAAATTGTTCTGCTTGAATCAAATGGTTGTTTCAGAGTGTGAACAAAATTGAACAGCTTGGGAGATGAAATGATTAATCCATTCTTGTAAGTTAGACTATTCAGCCTCTCCTTGTAGCAAGGGTGCTGTGATCATGTTTCAATATACTAATCCTTCAGCAAGCACAATTAGCTCCATCTCCTGGAGTATCATTTTTCCTCTCTGTTTGGTTTCTTCCAGTTTTATACTGACTCTCTAATGTCTTTCACAGAACTCCTTTCCATGATTTATTTTCCTGTTCATAACATTTAGAGGACTTAGTAGTAATGCCACCTAAGAAAAACTAATGGATTTTCATAAGAAACACAACTTTAAGTAAAATGTATAAATTGGAATTACTTCATGGTGGTGGTGAAAAAGAATCTTTAATATCTTATTGTTCTCCTATAAGAAAATGAGTTTACATATAAGAAAATAAAGACAGATACAATTTAAGTAAAATTCACATGCTAGTTGTCAACATAACCATGACTAAAACATACTCTTTTACTTAACGTATTTTAGTTAAAATAGGCTGCAACCATGTCAACAAAACCTGGGATTTAGAGTAGAGACAAGCCATTTGTTCTTGTTGGTCCTATATTTATATCTTTCTTATTTAAAAAATCTTAGTAATTAATGTCATTGCTTTCATGAATTTTTTATATTTTATGGTGAGAAAAGACTATCCCATGGAAAATAAGTAGTTTGACCAAACACAGGATTAATTAGTGACAGAACCAGGATGAGGGGTTGGAGTGATAGTACAGCAGATAGGATGCTTGCCTTGCAACCAGTTGACCCGGGTTCAATCCCAAGTATTCCATATGATCTCCCTGAGCACAGCCATGAGTAATTCCTGAGTGTGGAGCCAGGAGTAACTCCTGAGCATTATCAGGTGTGGCCCCAAAACAAAACAACAAACAAAACAAAATAAACAAAAAGAACCAGAAGAGGAATCCATTTATTCATTCATGCAGTAAATATTTTTTCTATGCATCCATAGCTACAAACATCATGTTAGGGAATGAACATTCTTCAAGAACTACCAAAATTGGACTACGACCAGCCTGTGTCCAGTACAGCTGAAGTCTGCTGCGTTCCTCCCTACTTATCCCCAGACTGTTGTGTGTAGCCTTGGCAGCCACCAACTCTACCTGCTTTGAGCACCCCACCCATGTGGGACCAGAGTTGAACAGTCGAGCCCAACCCACCAACTTTGAAAGTGCTCCCCCCTAGTACTGCTTGGGAGCCTTGCCCTTCCAAAAACAAACAACCAGGATCCTATTTCCACGAAACTCATAGTAAGTAAGAGCCAAACTTTTATATATCACACATCAGTAAAAAGAAAAAAGAATGAAAATGTAGATGAAGAATTCCTACTTGATAGACCACCAAGTGTTGATGTAGACTATTTTTCAGGCCAAAATGCATAAAGCAGAGTAGATGTATGTACTTTTGCTTCGTTTTGTTCTGCTTTGTGGCCATATTATACCCAGAGGTGCTCAGGACTTAACTCTTGTCTCTTTGCTCAAGGATCACTCCAGTGGGACTCAGAGAGTCATAGAAGGTTCTGGGCATTTAATCTGTGTCAACTGCATGCAAAGCAAGCACCCTACACAATCTACTATTTATCTGGCCCCTCTTACATATTTCTAAATCCTAATCAATCATTCATGGAGGTGCTGAACCAGTCGGTTGTATTCTTCATCGATGTCCTCAATGATGGTATCTTCGCATATTGCTGCAGTGGTGCCAAAGAGTTCCCAGTTGATGGTCGTTCGTTGATGAAGGACAACCATGTGAGCAATTTGGCTTCCAAAAAAGGATTCAGCACAATCGACTATATCCACATGGTAACCAAGCTCATTGAAGTTTGTAGGGAGTTCAAGATGCCACTCTGTCTCACATTCATTGATTTAAAGAAAGCTTTTGATTCTATAGAGACTGAAGCTGCCATCGAAGCCCTAGCCAAACAGGGTGTTCAAACCTAATACATCAGGATCCTTCATGAGCTGTATTACTGATTTACCACCAGGATCTCACCATTCTACAAAGAAGTGATCATTGATGTCAAAAGAGGGGTTTAGCAGGGAGATACCATTTCACAAAAACTCTTCAGCGCCACCCTTGAGAACATCATGCGACAATTAGAATGGGAAGGAACGGGAGTGAAGATAGACGATTGGCAACTACACCACCTCTGCTTCACTGATGACATAGTTCTAATAACACCAAACATTAGCCAAGCGGCACAAATGCTGGCTGACTTTGACCGAGAATGTGGAAAGATAGGTCTACAGCTGAATCTAAAGAAAACTATGTTCATGAAAAATGAACTAGTTCCAGAGGCCCCATTCACTCTCAATGGAACAAACATTTCTGAATGCAGCAGTTATGTGTTCCTAGGTCGAGAAGTCAACATGATGAACGACCTAAAACCTGAGCTGTGCAGGAGGAAGAGAGGGGCATGGACTGCCTTCAAAAACATCGAAGAAATAGCAAAAAAGACAAAAAACCTCCAGCTCCGGGCACATCTCTTTGACTCCACCATTCTCCCTGCATTAACATACACCTCAGAGACCTGGGCCCTACAAAAGCAGGATGAGAATGCTCATCGGGTCTCCCAAAGAGGAATCCAAAGAGCTATTCTTGGAATATCACGCCTCACTCAAGTGAAAGAAGGAATCCAGAGCTCCGACCTCCGTCGCTGTTACAGAGTCAGGGACACTGTCTCATTTGCCAAGGCATCGAAAATCAGATGGGCTGGACATGTAATGTGATTTGGATATGACTGCTGGACTAGAGCCATTACCAACTTGATCCCAAGGGATGTCAAAAGATCATGTGGCCGCCCACGTACAAGACGGTCAGACTTCTTCGTCAAGACCCTGAACTAACGGGTTGAGGGCTCTTCGTATTCCTGAAGCAACCAGATGCCATTGGGCTACACTGGCACATGATAGGGTCAAATGGAAATATTACTGGTGCCCACTCGAGCAAATTGATGAATAACAGGATGTCAAGTGATCAAGTTAAATCAATCATTGTGGACAAGCCACTTTAGAATTTATTATCCAGGAAAAGCCTCTGAAAAGTAGCTGACTTTTAAGTCTAACTTTCAGAGGAATGATTCTTGGGACACTTTTTATTTTTAATTTGTTTCATTTTATTGGGCTATAGCCAGTGGCGCTCAAGAGTTATTCCTGGCTCTGCACTCAGAAATCATTCCCAAAAGGCTCTGAGGACCATATGGGATGACAGGGATTGAACCCAGGTTGGCTGCATGCAAGGGAATTGCCTTATCTGCTATACTATCTCTTTGGCCCTTGGGGAACTCCTTGTGCATTTATTAAGGGGACACAAGTTCATAAAAAGGAAAAAAAACCCTCCATGTTTAATTTTATTTATTCAATTTATAAAACACACTCTTGATTTTCAGTTGTGCGGACTGACTCCTACTTTCTACAGCATTTGGTGTTAGATCAAAAGAATTGGATTTATTTTAACCTAATGCTTGCAAACATTCATTAAGGTAGTTTCAGAAGAAATTGGGAACTAATCATGTACTCAGCTCCCTTTTATCTTTAAGTTAAAGAGTGTGGGAGAGAGACTAACAATTCCATAAAATGTTAAGTAAGAAAAAAATTTTAAATCCCCTCTGCCAAAATAGGATAGATAAAATGTGGTAAGCAGTGCAACTTTATTTAAAAGTTTGCTTGATTTTGGGCCACACCTGGTAATACCCAGAGGTTACTCATGGCTCTGCACTCAGGAATCACTCCTGGCATGACAGCAGAGACTAAGTCAGGTGCTGGGCATGGGACCCAGGTCAACTTCATGCAAGGCTAGTGGTCCAGCCACCGCATTATAGCTCTGATACCAGCCCTATTTAAATAACAGAATGTGATTCACTCCTTTAAAAGAAAATATAAAGAATATTAGAGGAAATATTAGGGGGGAAATATATATGGGCTTCTGAAACAAGTCACCTACTCTCCATGATGTTCCTTAACTACTTTCTTTTTTCCCTTCCCTTCCCCTCCACTAGACCCAACTCCTCCCCATTTTCTCTTAAAAGCTGCTTTTTCCATGACCTGTCCTGGACTTGTGTCCTTATTATATCTAGCTTAGAGCTTTCCATGATGTGCTTTCTGTGAGTCCCTGCAGCACTGAGTAGGGTCCCCAGTGCATGGCCTGGAGTGATCCCTGAGTACAGAGCCAGGGACAAGCCCCAAAGCATAAGCTGCTGTGACAACCCAAACTACCCAGCACCAAAGTGTTTTTGATAGAATTCAAATACACCAACCAAGAGAAGGATCTTTATGGCAATTATATTTATTAAGGAAATAAAAATCAAACACACTTCAAACTATATGGAGCATTTGCTACTGATATCCGCCTGCTGGTTCAGGATTATGTGTATTTTCTGGAAATGAATCTTCCCCCTTACAAATGAAATGCTTGCTCTTGTTTTAATTTGCTGAGATTTGTTTGCTCTGTTCCTAATACAAGGACTCCTTATATAGCCTTAATGTGTTCACGAGCTACTTAGATCATCAGAAGAAAAATACGTTTAGGAACATACTGATTTTATAAGTGGTGTATTACCTGAAGGCTTTATTCTGGTTCTACAGACAAGTATCTGTTATTTAGAAGAAATATGGTTACATTCCCTGGCTAAATATGTGATCAAGGTCTCTGCAGTTATTACTTTTGTGACATAGAGACAGGAAAGACCATGATTTCATAAGCTTCAGAACTTGGACATCTGCCGATTAATGGAGTGCTGTCATTTTTTTTTCTCCACGTCACTTGTTGGCCTTGTCACTGATATTTATGACAAAGGAAATCCCTTATGATTCTTTTTTTGCCACTCAGTTGAACATTTTCTTCACTTCTCACAGAAATGGGGGAAATCTGACGGAAAACTGGAAGTCCATTTCTGATGTCCCTGTCAGCATCGGAAGTGACAGTTTCCAAAGCCCATGAGGGAAAAGAACGGAGTCTAGTCTGATGGCTAAGGTGTCACAGAATCCAAGGCCCCAGACACATACGGAACCACTTTATTTTCACGCATAGATTTTGTGCTTTTCACAATATTCACAATTGCACTCTGAGACCTTGGTTCGTTATGTCTCTGTTTTACGAATGTAAAGACCCAGGAAGGCTCATGAATGTAGCCAAGGCTGCACAGCCAGGCAGTGTTCTGTTTTATTGTCTCAAGTCATTGGTTGTGCTGGTTCTGTTTTATTATCTTCAGGACATTGGTTGTGCTGTGTGTGCCGAAGTCTGGTGCAAGGTGGTGAGGAGTAAAGCTGAGTCATCACCCAGGCAGCCTCTGATGCTGAAACTGAGGTGGATGCTAATTTCTTCCTCTTGGGTTTAAATATTTTTTTAAAAATCTACGTTTTTAGGCTACACATGGCTGTGCTCAAGGGGGCTGCTCCTGGCTCTGTGCTTAGGGGTCACTCTCAATGGGGCTTAGTTCTCCTGCATGTTACACACTCATTATGCGCTCCACTTCTTAGAAATATCTCTGGCCCTATAATTATTATTTTCTTTAAACACATAGACCTTTTCAAGTTTTACTATTAGACTTATCCCTGGTTTTCATCATGTTAAACATACAGTCCCTTTCTCAACTTTCTCTGACACACCGATGAACCTTAAATTCTAGGTAGGGAAGGAAGGCATTAGTGAAAAAAAAAAAGAAAATAATAAAATTTTAAACTATTTTTTTTCTATTTTGGACCATAGCAGTTCTCAGGGCTTATGCCTGGCTCTGTACTCAGGGATCACTCTAGGAGGGCTTGGGGGACTGTATGGTGTGCCAGGGATTGAACCCGAGTTGGCTGCATGCAAGCAAGTGCCTACCTTCTGTACAGTCATTCTGGCCTTAAAATGCTATTTTTGTTCCTGTGTTTTGGAGGCCACACTTGTCAGTTTGGGGGACTAATATTCAATGCTAGTAGTGCTCAGAGGACTGAGTATAGAGCCAGGAGTAATCCCTGAGCATCACCCTGTGTGACCCAAAAAGCAATAAAAAAAGAAACCCAACAAATGCAGCACTAGCTAGACAGCTCAGGGGCAATAAATAGGGCACTTTAGTAGCTCTTGCCCATTGATGGCACAGGAAATTCAAGACCATGATTGAAGACTGCTGAAAATTTAGATGAGATTCTTTGCTTTGACCATCTTGCTCTTTTTTTCTTCAGAATGAGGCAGATAAAATCTCATTCCTTCTAAACATCACACATGGTCATTGAAATTGTCTTTCAGCTGCTGAAATATTTCCATAGACTCATAATCAAACCTTACTTTAAGCATTTTCAAGCTATATTATTTTTGTTTGTTTGATTTTGGGGACATATCTGGCAGTGCTTAAAGCTTATTCCTAGCTCAGAGCTCAGTGTCCACTCTTAGTGGGGCACTGGGGCCATAGGGGGCAAGCACCCTGCCCACTGTGCTATCTCTCTGATGCCTAAAACCCTTTTTTTTCAAGTTGTTGGAAAAGATCTTCTGCACAAATTAGGACCTTGAGAGCAATGATTTTTATTTGTTTTACTATCTTCATTTCTCCAGAGGCAAGATAATAAAAATCATTCCATACTCAGACATTAGAGTTTTGAACATTATTTCGACAAATTTAACATCAACAATTATAATTTTCATAATTATGCAACTAATTATAATGTACATGTAATGCTTTGGCATCACAGGCACACCTGTGTTATTTGTTTTCTTTGGGTTTTGGGCCACACCCGGTGATGTTTAGGGGTTACTCCTGGCTCTGCCCTTAGGAATTTTCCTGGCAGAGCTCAGGAGATTATATGGGGTGCTGGGGATCAAACCTAGGTCAGCTGAGACCTAGGTAAAAATCTGACTCACTGTACTATCTCTAGGTATTCTCTTATTTACTTTTCAAAATGAAAAAACACCAGGACAAAAATTATTCCTTCTGTTTGTACAGTGTGTGTGTGTGTGTGTGTGTGCAGTAATGAATTAGAGAATTTGATTTCATGTATATTGATTTCCTCTAGAGCTGAGGTTCCCAATCTTATTTGTTCTAGTACCCCCTTTTCAGAAGTCAAGTTACTCTGGAAATCTACCTCCCTTAAATGAGCAAACAGAAAGCACCTCTCTAATTGCACTGAGTTGAGTGCTTTCTCCCACCATAGTCCCCAGTGGCACTCTCACCTGTGTTGGGAAATGCTGCTTCAGAGGGTCTCTCTGCCCGTCTGTCTTTACAAAATAGATCAACCTTTGAAGCACTGAAGGCTTCTAACTTGGGCTGCTAGTATTTTAAGAAATCTCAATACACACTATTTCCTGTGATTTGCTTTTAGGGTGTCATTTCCTGCATTTTTATCATTGATTCTACTTTCTGGTTCCCTGTATCTATGTGTTGTCCTTAACCAGAAATTCATTCAGGAACAAGGATTACATTACTAAGTGTTTGGTGTCTGTTTATAAGCATGATGGTGGACTTTCAGCTTTGCCTTTTTTTTTACTTCTGCTCACATTTACCACCTTCCAGATATGGACTGGATTGGAGTTGATAGGTCATAAAGGAAACTTCAGATAAATGTGAATGAGAAATAAAAGTGCATGTCTGAGAATGTTTCATTCAGAAATTGTAGTAAAATGAAATACCTGAGGAGCCAGAGCAGCAGTATAATGGGTATGGCATTTGCCTTGCATGTGGCCCACCCAGGTTCAACCCCTGGCTCCCTATATGGTGCTGTGCGCAATAGCAGGAAGAATTCCTGAGAGCAGAGCCAGAAGTAAGCTCAGAATATCTTTGTGACCCCAAAGAGCAAACATAAATAAAATAAAATACCTAATCCATGATGCTGTTTCTCTTTGTCTAGTTCTCTCTAAAGTTTTTCAAGACCAACGAGGAACCCGAGAAGCAGGTGTGACCTCAAGTTATTTTGTCTCCTGCTGAGAATAACTTACCTGGAGAGGATAAGGATCATGCTGGTGATTCTCAGGGGCTTATTCCTAGGTCTGTCTGTTCACAGGACCATATGTAGTACTGGGAATGGAATCAGGTTGGTATCACACAAGGCGAGCACCTCAACCCCTTTACTATCTCTCTGGCCCATCAATAAACTTATTCATGTATTTCCTTATTCAAATATTTCCTGGGCACCTACAAGGTGTTGAGCATCATGTTCAGTGTATAGGTCAATTTTTTATAAATGAAAAATAAGATTGTTCCCTTCTAAGTTAAGTGTCAGCAGGATACAAGATGCTACACAACCAACATGACACAGCATTGCACCTTATCATTTCTTAGTTCATGATTAGTGCTGCAAATCACAGTTGTCGAGAATTGCTCCTGCAGCCACACTGTCAGGCTCAACTTCAATCCTGTCACTTCTCTCCTGTGCAACTTAGGTAAGTAACTTACCCTGTCTGTGCTTCAGTTTGTTTATGACTCATAGAACACACAAGAAAATAGCGTCTTCTCCATATAGTTGTTTTGAGCATTAAATTAATTGCTGTCTGGTCAGAATGCCTGGTTAATAGTAAGGGCCACATAATTGTATATTAAACATTTCAAAGATGGGACTGGAGAGATAGTCAGGGGTGAAAGTGCTTGTCCTGCATGTGGCTGACACCATATTAATCCCCAGCACTTCATTTCCCCCTCACCACCAGAGTCCAGAGCCAGGAGTAATCTCTGAGCATTGCCATGTTTGTGTCCCCTCCCCAAATTAAAATGGAAAGCAGCGTTGGTGTAAGAAGTGTGTGGAAGGTCAATATTCACATACAGTGGTCAGGGGACATTTGAACCCGAACATATGACGCAAGCTTTAATGGAGAGCAAGTCAGCTGGACAAACCAGGGAAGGCAGTGAAGAGGGTAATGCCCTCAGGTAACAGTGGGATGGACTAGCTGGAATGGGGTGAGCCCAGGAATCAGGAAGGAGCCTGGGAGGCCACTAGAGTGTTAGGTTTATTGTGACAAAACAAAAGAGGGAGAGAGAGAGAAATAGTTGGTGGCTTTGTGGGGTGGCATAAATGAACATTTATCTCTCAAATCTATGACTTTGTTGCACTGATGAGCACAGTACAAAGGTCACAGACAGGAGAGGAGAGCCTAGTCACTGACCTGCATTGCAGGGGGCAGTAGTCACCCACCCTTCTCAGAGCGGGCAGTAGTCACTCGCCCGCTTCGGAGGGTAATAGTCACCTTTTTCGCATCGTAAGGGGGCAGTGTCGTAAACTTGTCAAAAATTGCCTGGATTCTGGAAGCGCGTTTCAGTTTGTTTTTGCGCCACACCCAGTGATGCTCAGGGGTTACTCCTGCTTCTGGAATTACTTCAGGCTGTTCTGGGGGGACCATATGGGATACCTGATTTGCTATCCCTTCAGTCCAGGTGGGAATGTTTTGAAGACAGAAACAAATGAGGCTCTGAATGAATTGCACGTAAGGAGTGTGTAAGGAGAAAGAGCAAGAATAAAGAACTGAAGATGAAAAGTTCTTCCCTTTACTGGCAGTCTCTGCCTGCCCTCCCTCTAGCCGATTAGTTTATCCCCCTTTTCCCTTGTTTCTAAAATGCCAAATGAGCTTCCAGGTCTAGGGAAAATCAAAACATAGCCAAAGGAGAGATGGTTTTGTGAGAGACACTGGGGTACTAGAGAGAAAATCCACGTGGAGGAGGAATTCAGGTTAGCAGAGCCTCCCACAGAATACTGGGAGGCTCGGTTCAGCTGCAGAGACTCAGACTGAAAGGCTTCATGGCCCTTAATGCTCAGCTCTGTGGGTTATTTTTCACGGGGGTGAGGCAGGCTCAAACGTTTCTCTGTGCCAGCATGAGTTTCTATATATCTTTAAACACGCGAACAAAAGGTTAGGAGTCTAAAATTAAATATAGGTGCTAAAATGTTTCTTTGGAAACTGTAGGCTGCTATTTCTCTCTCTACCCCCTCTCTTTCTCTCTCTTTCACCTCAACCTTTTGGCCATTTTTTTTTTCCCTTCACCCTGTATTAAGCACATAAATATACCAAAGAATAAATGATTAGGAATCAGGATTCTTTTTTTTTTTTTTTTTTTTTTGCTTTTTGGGTCACACCAGCGTGCTCAGGGGTTACTCCTGGCTCTGCACTCAGGAATTACTCCTGGCGGGGCTCGGGGACCATATGGGATACCGGGGATCGAACCCTGGCGGCACAGGCCGGCGCGTGCAAGGCAAACACCCTACCCACTGGGCTATCGCTCCGGCCCCTCTTTGGGTTTGTTTTGTTTGTTTTGGGGCCACAAAGCAGTACTATGGCGCATTCCTGGCTGGAGCTTCACGGATGCCGGGAATGAAACCCTGGCCAGTCTTGTGCAGGCTCTACCTGCTCTACCATCATTCAGGGAAATCTACTGATTTCCCTAATTATGTCTATTAACCTGGACAAACCTAGATATACTGGAGCAAGCCTGATTTCTGCACAGAACCAACTAGCTACCAAGCACTCAAGATGGTGATTTTCTCAACATAATTTTATTTCTTTGCCTCTTCACTCTTTCATCTTGCTTCTTCCCCGCCATTCCAGTCTGCAGTAACTTCATCCACAAAATGCCTCTTAGTCCTTGATGCCTCAAAATGTCTGTTAACCTACTCTCTTTAAACCAAGGACACAGCCACAGGCATCACAAAGCAGATGTTGTGGCCCCGGCTGTGTTTCTCAGGAGCAGGCAAGGAAGGAGAATGTGTCCAAGTCAACAAGCCATTACTCAGCCCTTCTGGGCCCTATGCAGGTGCTTGCTTCTTTCTTCTGACAACAGCAAAGTTCCCCAAACCCGGGTGACAGTCCCGTGTTTGCACGGAGTGGCTCCACTGACAGGGTGTTTCTCTGTAGCATCAGACAACAGGTGTTTGCCTAGTGCTGCCTGCCAAAAACCAAGGAACCAGAGTGGAAAACAAAGCCCATTTTGCAAAACGATTACTGTAATTAGGAGTTTTAGGTAATGCAAGCAACAAGGTTATAGACAACCTTGTACTCATATTTTCTGTACTGCAGACCTACCCCCCAATGGAGGAAATTATAGACTGTTGCAGGACTCTCTAAGAGCCTCTGCATCTGCCCTGGATTGCCTCCTGCAGGTCACTTCGTAGATAGGGGGTAGTCTAAATGTGGCAGTTTATCTGACCATGTATTCTGTACTGGCTGGTATAAATATTCTCTCATGCTACCACAATCATCGTGGGACTAGCTAGATCTTACCAGCATATTTGCTTGGCCACGTTGGATCTCTAAGTAATTAGGCAAAGAGAGAAATGCTGTTTGCCTCCAAGCAAGCAAGCATGGCTCCTGATAACTCAAAGGCAACTAAAATACAAAACTACCGTGAAGTAGACGGAGACTCTTGTGAAGGCTTGGAGAAATATTTAACTGGCATTAGTATTAGTCTTTGGTACAGAGACATGCCATCTCAGAAACCCCTTCTCTACCCTATAAAGGCATTTCCAGCAGATCTTGGCTCAAAACATTAGCATATAATAGGGCCTAGGTGAGGTGCTGGGAGAAATTACCTAAGGGCATTTGACCCTTCCTGCTTCCCATAATAGTGGGAGGTCTGAGTTGCAGGGGTATAAAACCAGCCTGCTTCCTCTCTCTCTCTCTGGGCTCTCTTTGTGGGCTTGCACTCTTTCTTGGGAGTCTTGTCTTTGTCTCCTCTTTACAGGGTCTTTACATGTGGTGGCCGCCATCTTGGCCTACACGTGACTGGGGTTCTAGCTTGGAATCCTAAGCATAGGGTTTTCCTATTGCTGATTTGTATGTCTGAACCTGTGATAAGTAAAGCCTTTTAAAACTTGTGCTGGATTCCTGAGTTTTGATCCATTCCCGCCGGCTTTTGGAGGTAGAAGGGAACTCTCTTCCCAGCACTGTTAGGGACCCAGCGTGCGTTCCCGACAATAGACCACACACCACTGTGTTGCGATGCAGTTTAAATGCTAAGTTCTCTGATGGTGGTGGTGAAGGGATTGAAAAAACTTCTGCCGTTATTTTGATTTTCCCATAAAGAGCCTCTTTGAGAATCTATATATGATTGTGCATTTCAGAGACTAAAAGCCAGTGTCAAGTAAAATAGAGATTGTATTTAGGGAATTATGGTTTACTTGAGATGCATAAGCAAAATGAAGCAGAGCTAGAAGAGATAGGACCGAGTCAAGGTACTTGCCTTACATGTAGCCCACACAGGATCAATCCTGGCCCTACACAGGGTCTCTGAGCACCACCAGGACCAGGAATGATCTGAGTGTTCTGTGAATTTTGCATTCATTACAGAGCTAGAGTAAGCCTTGAACATCTGGGTAGTGGAGAAAGAAAGGGTAAGGAAGGAAGGAAGAAAGGAAGGAAGGAAGGAAGAAAGGAAGGAAGGAGGGAGGGAGGAGGGAGAGGGAGAGGAGAGAGGGGGAGGAGGGAGGGAGGAGAGGGAGGGAGGGAGGAAGGAAGGAAGGAACGCAAGGAAGGGATAGAGGGAGGAAGAAGAAAAGGGAGGAAGGAAAGAAGAAAATAGGGAAAGAGGAGGAACAAAACAAAATTCAATTACAATGTTTGCGATAACCAAATATTCAAGCCACTTATTTCCACGTTGTCTCTCTGGCTCCCAGAAGACAATTTCCTTCATTTATAACTAACTTCAAATTCTTGCTAGTAATATGCCTTAAGCACCTCAATCACTCCCTCAAGCATCATAAAAGATCTTCAAAGTCAGTCCAAATAGCAGAATTGGTGCATAGGTAAAACAAATTCTTCTTCTACAAATGTCTATGAGCATGATTTAGTCACTCATTTTCACCTAGGGGTTAAGGATCCCTAATTACTCTGATTTGTACTAGTCACTTACAAATAGAAGCAGGAGGGTTCCCTGGGAAGGTAGGTGAGGATACAGATCACTAGAATTCTTGAACTTAATTGACATCGTTTTGATATTTTCTACAAAGTTATTAAAAATAAATTGCCTCAGAAATCTGTCTTGTGTATGTTAGTATAGGAACAAACACGGTAGTTTCAGCTTCTTGTACTTTGTTACTGTGGTTATTGAATGCTTTAATATCACTGCTGTGGGTCGAAGTTTTGAGCTTAATATTTGCAATGAAGAGAAAGACAGGAAAGAAGACAGACAGACAGGAAGGAAGGCAGGAAGGAAGGAAGGAACGGACGAAGGAAGGAAAGAAGGAAGAAAAAGCAAGCCAGTAAACAAGCAAACAAGCTCTTCAAAATAATCCTTCAGTTTCTAGAAAATTTATGGTTTTTGGGACAAGTCTACAAAAGTACATTTCTTTAGAATGTGATTCATTTTCTATTTTCTCACAGATGAGGAAAATGGCTTCCATAACCCACTTACCACCAGACACACTTCTCATGGGGAATTAGTCCTGGAAGCAGTGTGCCTCTCCGCCCATGTTCCTAATGACCTTTCCAGATCTTATTAGATGCAGTTAGTGTCGGGAACAAAGACCGCCATGAAGGGGGAAGAAGATGCTGTGTTTGG
Source organism: Cryptotis parvus (assembly GCA_021461705.1). Taxonomy (NCBI): domain Eukaryota; kingdom Metazoa; phylum Chordata; class Mammalia; order Eulipotyphla; family Soricidae; genus Cryptotis; species Cryptotis parvus. Next base: position 1,736 of record JAJIBD010033428.1, on the reverse strand, counting down.
AGGAGGGGTGATGGCATGGTTTCAAGCCATGAATTTTGTGCTCATGACAAGCACAGAGACTTGACCCTCATCATCCATGGGGACCACAGACAGGACAGTGCAGCTCTAAAAGCATTTATTTCCTTGTGATTGGATTTTGCAAGCTGAGGTAACAGGGAAAAGAGTAGAGCTTTTGGACTCAGTGCAGGGCTGGGTAAAAGAACTTTAAGCAAAAAGCCATGAGGTGAACTGATGACACTGAGGTGGAAATTCATGAGAAAAAGGAACTAACTGATTTAATTGAGCCAATTCAGATAACAAAATAGACCTTATGACTGCTCCACTTTCTGACTCTGCTATTGTAGAGAATCAGCTGTGGTGACCGTTTCCAAAAAGCTGAAACATCCCACCAAATCCTGGAGAAAAGGAAGTGCTCTAAGCTCAGGCCCACTGGAGTTCTAATCACACAATCAGCGCCATGCAGGCTTTCTCTTTGTTTCCTTTTATACAATCTGTCCTTCCTCCTTCTCCTTAGCCTGCCCAGGGCCGTAGTAGCCATAGGCTATTTGTTGTGTAGTTGCGCAACTGGGCAAGAAGCCAGGACTGGAGGAAATAAAGGATTCTGGCAAGGACATTGACCAAGGACCCCAACAGAGTCAGCTCTACCCTCCCACCTTACACGTGTGGCGTGTGCAGTGTGTAAGGCACCATTACATGTACACACACACACACACACACACACACACCTTCAGCTGTCTCCATTAACATGAAACAGACTAGAAGTCAGTGTACTGGGCAAAAGTGTCATTAAAACTGGCATTGTCACCCAGAGACAACTTTGGGATGTGAGAAAGGAGAAGAAAAGGCCCATAGAGCTGCTTAGGCCCAGGGTTCAGAGCCCAGGTAGGAGAATGCTAGGGTAACAGCTGGGCTTTATTTTTTGAACTCAAACAAAATTATCTACCCTCCCTCTTTTTAAAAAAATTTGGGCCACACCTGGTGATGCTAGGGTTACTCCCTGGCTCTGCACTCAGGGATTACTCCTGATAGTGCTCGAGGACCATGGGATGCTGAGGATTGAACTCGGGTCAGTTGCATGCAAGGCAAATGCCCTCCCGCGCTGTACCTTGGCTCTGACCCCACAAATTATTCTTTGTGAAGCTGATGTTTGCCTGCTTCACTTCCCTTGTCCTCTACAGACTCAGCCGGGCACAACTCAGCGGTAACTCGGCTCTGGATGCTCTGTGCAGGAGTGGTCTGGTTCTGGTCTAGGCGTCCAGGCACCTGATTTTGGCCTATGTCTACCCGGTACTCTTCAGGGTACACCGGAGCCACCCTGACCTCAGAAGCCCTGACTTTGGGAACAGCAGTCTCTGAAGCACCGAGAGAGGGGTGGAATGTGAGACTGTCCTACAGGTGAGGAAGCTTCTCTTGTCTGCTGACAGTCTGAGGAACCACGACTTCTGGCTTTCCTGGAGTTAGTCCCAGGACAAAGATAGACAAGTTTCTATCTGGGCCTCTCAAAATTGCAGGGGCGGGAACAGAAGCGGATGCAGAGGCCGGGTCAGCGGGTACAGGTCAGGGAGCCTCATTCAGTTTAGGTTGGGTTCCCGCCAGGTGGCAGTGAAGGAAGGAAGGACTCCAATTTCATACTCTGTCGTTCTGTGCAGGCGACGGTGCCCTCTCCCTTGTTCTTGCACGCTCTGGAGCCCAGCAGCAGGGCCGGACCAGCCGCCCCAGCCCAGAGCGCGCCCCAC
>JAJIBD010033427.1:0-46497 GCA_021461705.1 Cryptotis parvus | reverse complement strand
AAGAGCCTCAACCATTATATTAGGTCATGGGAATGAACTAATATAATTGTTACTGGTATTTGGCATATCAAAATACGACACGGGCAGCTTGCCATGTGGGTGGCATACTCCTGTAGTCACCTCTAAATATAGCATTTATTGATGAACTGCGCGGCCGCAAGCGGCCACACAAGCCAGGCTGTAATAGGCTCGTCTGCTGGGTGGAGTTCTGACAAGAGGGGAGGTCCGATGTGGAAAATGTGGCCCTCATGGAGAGGGAGAGGGGGTCGCCAGGCTTGTTGTGAAGCTCTACTGGGGTGGCGGGCCAGGGCTAGAACCCGCCATCCCTCCCAGGTGCCTCGTGAGCGGCTGGGCACAGGGAGAGCCAGTAGCAGCTCTGCCCCATGTCTGTGAGTCTCTGAATCAGCATACCTGGGCTGGATTGAAAAAAAAAAAAATGCTGCAAGGTGGGTGTCGATGAGCCGGGCTGTGATAGGCTCGTCTGCTGCTGTGTGGAGTTCTGATGAGAGGGAAGTCCAGATGTGGAAAATGGTGGCCCTCATGGAGTGGGAGGGTCCGTCTGGCTTGTTGTGAGGGCTCTGCTGAGGTGGTGGGCCAGGGCTAGAACCTGCCATCCCCTCCCAGGCGCCTCGTGAGCGGCTGGGCACAGGGAGAGCAAGTAGCATAGTATTTATGTCATGCAAATAAATGCAGTCATTCTATATATCTCTCTTCCTTCTGACTAATTTCACTCAACATAATCCTTTCCATGTCCATCTATTTATAGGCAAATTTCATAACTTCATTTTTCCTAATAGCTGCATAGTATTCCATTGTTGTAGATGTACCAAAGTTTCTTTATCCAGTCATTAGTTCTCGGGCATACTGGTTATTTCCAGGTTCTGGCTATTGTGAATAGTGCTGCTATGAAAATAAAAGTGGATTGTGTTTCTGCTGTGTGTTTTTGGCTTCCCAGGGTATATTCCCAGGAGTGGTATGGCTGGGTCAAAAGGGAGCTCAATTTCTAGTCTTTGGAGGAAAGTCCATATTGTTTTCCAGAAAGGTCGTACAAGTCGACATTCCCACCAACAATGCATGAGAGTCCCCTTTCCCTGCATCCACGCCAGCACTTGTTGTTTTTACCCTTTTTGGATATGGGCCAGTCTCTGTGGTGTGAGGTGATATCTCTCCAATGGCTTCTGAAAGAGCCAAATCTGTGTGCTCCTTTTTACTTCAGTGCTTCTCTCTCATGGGTATTCCCCATACCATAAACACAGATAATGGCCCTGCGTACACCAGCAAAACCTTCAAATCCTTTTTTGCAAAAGAGGGGCAGATCAAACATATTACAGGAATTCCATATAATCCACAAGGACAAGGGAATTGTTGAACGTGCTCACAGAAGCGCTTAAAACTCAGTTATTGAAGCAAAGAAAAACAATAATGCTTCCAATGGATTCTTTAACATTATTCACCTTAAATTTCTTAGAATTTACCTCAGGCGAGATGTACACAGCTGCTGAAAGACATTTTCAAGAAGATATACAGGCTCAGAAACCAATCAATTCACCTATCTGGGTGAGAACTAACGATAAATGGGTAACAGATAACCTCCTCATTCGAGGAAAAGGATATGCCTATGTTTCAACGGATGGCAACCCGGCTTTGGGTTCTACTACGTCTCGTTAAAACTCCCGAGTTCTCCAAGTTTCAGGAGATGCCTTCACAGAAAGAAGTCGCAAACTACTGTTAAAACCACTTACACTTAGTTCACTTATAATAATAATCTTGCCTTGCAGCCTATTGATATTATAGCTGAAGATAAAATCTTTCCTTAAAAAAAAAAAAGGGTAGGGGCGGAGCGATAGCCCAGTGGGTAGGGCATTTGCCTTGCATGCAGCCGGCCCATGCCGGCCCAGGTTCGATCCCGGCATTCCATATGGTCCCTGAGCACCGCCAGGAGTAATTCCTGAGTGCAGAGCCAGGAGAAACCCCTGAGCATTGCCGGGTGTGACCCGTCCCAGCAAAAAAAAAAAAAAAAAAAAAGGGTAGAAAAAAAGGAACTCTGGAAATAGTGTTCTATGTCAAAAATGGTTTAACCATTAATGAGTTTTCCAATATTTCTTGTTTACAGATATTTAAAATTTTAAAAATTTTATAGGAAAAGAACTTAGCTGCTACAGATTCCTTCTATATGTACTCAATAATCTGGACTCTTACCACAGTGCTCATTACAAAAAGGTTTGCTAAATCAATGAAAAAAATTTTTTCTCTAATGTTTCTATTCACAGGAATGGACACTTTTTCACCATCATATCTGCCGGCTTTAGACTCATGAAGCACTTGATTAATTACTATTTATCACCCTAGATGGGTCATAAATACAGCTGTAATATACTGATCGAACAAGTGTGCGTGCAGTGTGTGCGGGTGCGCACGTGTGGTGGCCACCATTATGTTTGTGAATACTTGTGTCTATTTTATGTCTAAACTACTACCTTCTCAATTTTTTTCTTTTTTTGGGTCACACCCGGCAATGCTCAGGGGTTTCTCCTGGCTCTGCACTCAGGAATTACTCCTGGCGGTGCCTCGGGGACCATATGGGATGCCGGGATCGAACCCGGCCGGCAAGGGCCGGTCGCATACAAGGCAAACGCCCTACCTGCTGGGCTATCGCTCTGGCCCCCTCTCAATTCCGATCACTACAAACCTCTACTGGATTCATCAGCTCCATCGCTGACCTACTAGACTCATCGATTGAATTCATCAACTCTCATACTTATCTCACTGCTCCACCTGCGCTGGAGCTTCTTTATGTTCTCTCCAATCCAAACTTGGATTCCTGCCAAACCCCTGCTGATCTCTATCTGTGACTAATCATGAAAAGTGTTTTTGTCTCACTTAAGATTAAGTTACAGGTATGGTTTCCAGTGCCAGTGTTCCCTTACTGATGATGCAACACAAGAATCTGTTCCAGCGTTCCAGACGCCTGTTCCAGTGCTCCAGACGCACACGCCAATGTTCCAGACGCCTGTTCCAGTGCTCCAGACGCACCGCCAATGTTCCAGACGCCTGTTCCAGTGCTCCAGACGCACACGCCAATGTTCCAGACGCCTGTTCCAGTGCTCCAGATACCTGTTCCAATACTCCTGATAATTCATCGAACTCCTGATGATTACTCTCCTGAGACTCATTCCCATTTTCACCGATGTTGCTGTTCCAGAATCAGTTCTTCAGACCTTGTTCCAGACACGTGACTTCAGATAAGACATGGGAAACTGACTCTCACTAATTAGGGGCAAAACAGGCTGTAGTCAGTTATGACCAAACAGCCAGAGACATTTTACTAGGAACTTTACTCTGGGTTCAAAATGAATTCAGACATTGGGACAACACATGATATTACCTTGTGATTGGAATTGTCCCTTTTCTGCATCACTCCTCTGTATGTATTATTTAGAATACTTGTATTTTTATATTTTTGTAAACAAAAAAGGGAGAAACCTGTATGCTCCCTGAGCACCGCCAGGAGTAATTCCTGAGTGCAGAGCCAGGCTGAGTATTGCCAGTTATGACCCAAAAAGGCCCCCAAATTAAATAAAAGTAAAAACTATAGACAATTTTATGAGGGGCTTTTTAGGTAACATCAGGCGATGCTCAGGGGTTACTTCTGGCTCTAAACTCAGGAATTACTCCTTGTGGTGCTCAGGGGACCATATAGGATGCCAGGTATAGAACCCGGTCAGCCGCGTGAAGGTGAATGCCCTCCCTGCTGTGCTATCACTCTGGCACCCCACGTAGAAACTTTAGAGTTGGCAGGGCCACCGTGATGGCACACAGGTGGGAGCGTGAGGGTTTTTGGCTGAAAGCCTGAGCACGGCAGGTGTGGCCCCAAATCAAAACAGGCAATAAAGAACCTTCAGGATTGAATGTTACAATAACCAAATGAGAAATTAATTACAGGGGCCAGAGCACAGCGGAGGGGCGTTTTCCTTGCACGCGACCGCCCGGGTTCTATCTCCGGCATCCCATATGGTCCCCTAAGCACCGCCAGGAGTAAGTCCTGAGTGCAGAGCCAGGAGTAACCCCCTGAGCGTTGCCGGGTGTGCCCCAAAACAAAAAAAAAAAAAAAAAAATTACAGGGACTCAACAGTAGAACTAAATAGACTGAAGATGAGTAAGAAACCTTTAAGAGCTCAATTTACCTAGTAAAAGTAACAAAGGAAAATAAGCAAAAAGGAATGTCTTCATAAAGAAAAATAATCACAGCCTCAGAGACCTCCACCAGCAATACGGACAGCCAGAAGGACAGAGGGGGTGGAAAGAGGGTTGTGCGGGGCTGGGCTGGAGTGGGGAGGGCACTGGTGCATGCAGCCGCCTGGGTGGGACCCCGGAACCACATGGGGTTCCCTGAGCCTGCCAGGACGATCCCCGAGCACAGAGCCAGGAGCACGTCGTGAGCACTGCTGGGTGTGGCGAAGACAAAACAATTCTCAGAAAGGCACCGGCTGGTGTCTGGTCTGGGGGAAGGTGCCGGGGAACCCAGCTGTGCACGCTGAGGCTGAGCTCAGTCCCGGGCTCGCTCCCTCCAACACAACCAGGAATGATCTAGAGCAGAGCGAGGAGGGGTCTGAGCACCACCAGGTGTGGCCCAAGAATCCAAAAAACGACAAAAGCTACAAGTGCTGGAACAGGCAAAGACAATGCAAACCAAGGCAAGGCACCCACATCAACGAACCGTGGAGCGGTGGCGGGCACACTGCTCAAGGGGCAGCACGGCTGGCGGCGCAGAGGCTCATCTGCCACCAGAGGCCCTGGTCTCTGTCCCGCAGACCCACAGCTGGGCTTAGCCCTGATGGCCCTGGCCAGAGGCACCGGGATGGGTCACTGATGTGTCAGCCTGACTGTCAACAAGGTGCCCAGGCTTCTGGTAAATACAATGCTAGGTACTGGCTGAAGAGCAGAAGGGCTGAGCACTGTCCTGAGAGCAGAAGGGCTGAGCACTGTCCTCAGAGCAGAAGAGCGGAGCACTGTTCTGAGAGCAGAAGGGCTGAGCACTGTCCTGAGAGCAGAAGGGCTGAGCACTGTTCTGAGAGCAGAAGAGCGGAGCACTGTTCTGAGAGCAGAAGGGCTGAGCACTGTCCTCAGAGCAGAAGAGCGGAGCACTGTTCTGAGAGCAGAAGAGCGGAGCACTGTCCTGAGAGCAGAAGGGCTGAGCACTGTTCTGAGAGCAGAAGGGCTGAGAACTGTCCTGAGAGCAGAAGAGCAGAGCACTGTTCTGAGAGCAGAAGGGCTGAGCACTGTCCTGAGAGCAGAAGAGCGGAGCACTGTTCTGAGAGCAGAAGGGCTGAGCACTGTCCTGAGAGCAGAAGGGCTGAGCACTGTCCTGAGAGCAGAAGGGCTGAGCACTGTCCTGAGAGCAGAAGAGCGGAGCACTGTTCTGAGAGCAGAAGGGCTGAGCACTGTCCTGAGAGCAGAAGAGCGGAGCACTGTTCTGAGAGCAGAAGGGCTGAGCACTGTCCTGAGAGTAGAAGAGCGAAGCACTGTTCTGAGAGCAGAAGAGCGGAGCACTGTTCTGAGAGCAGAAGAGCGGAGCACTGCTCTGCACACAGGCAGCCCAGGTTTGAGCCCTTGCACTGTACGTGGTCCCCGAGCACTCCAGGAGTGATGCCAGAGCACAGAGCACTGACAGACCTGGCCCCCCAAACCCACCTGCACCCCCCACCCCCCAAGAGAGTGTAGGGATTTCAGTGAAGGAGCTGAATGAGGGTGCGCTGCCTCAGGGTACGAGTAAAGCAACGTCCCCCCTTGATGGGGGCTGGAAAGGAAAAGAGCCGATGGCCCCACAGAAAGTACGCGCTTCCTTCCTGGGGCACCTTTGCCACCCCTAGGCCTGAACCGAACATCGACTTCTCTGGATCTTGGACACTGGCCTGTGGAAAGAAACCATACCCTCTCCTGACTCTCAGGTCAGGCCGCACACGCATGCGTGCCGCCAACACACACACACACACACACACACACGCCAGCTCTGTCTCTACAGCCCAAACTGAACTAGAGTCTCTACAATACCAACAAATTCCAAAGGCATTTCTTAAACAGCAACGAAGACTTTCTAACTCTTACAGAACTCCCAGGAGCCCGAGAACCAAGCATGTTACTAAAAAGCAAGGCTGGAAGAGGCGCCATCCTCAGCCAGAGCGCCGTCACACTGCCAACAGGGACCAAGTGAGGCGTCGATCTGGGCAGTCACACCAAGGGGCGTGACGTAGGATGAGGATGAGCTGCACAGAGGGGTCTCACTGGGACCCCACCCTGTGGCCACTCACACAAGTGAAAAACAAATCCCAAACTACAGGGCAGCCAAGGCCGGGCAGGTCAGTGGCAGAGGCCCCACGCCCACCCTGCCACATGTGTCCCTCCCCAATACCAGCGACTGAAGCCCCGTGGTCCAAGCAGCACTGGCCACAGCAGCTAGAAAAGTAAATGCCCAAGGACTAGTGTGTCCACCGCGGGCAGCACCAGAAGAGAGCCCAAGGGCTAGAGTGTCCATCGCATGCCAGCACCAGGAGAGAGCCCAAGGGCTAGTGTGTCCACCGCTGGCAGCACCAGGAGAGAGCCCAAGGGCTAGTGTGTCCACCGCTGGCAGCACCAGGAGAGCCCAAGCACTTCCCAACCAGGATGGAACAAGGACGGAACAAAGTCAGCGCTGCAAGACGTGTGCCACGGGGCCTGCGCCACGGGGGCCTGCGCCACGGCTGGGCAGCAGAGCGACTGGCCTGCACAGGTGAGCCCTGGTTCCATCCCTAACAGTCCAAAAAACAAAACAAAGAAACACACCCCAAAATCTTCATGAGGGGAGCCAGAGATAGTACATGAGGTAGGGCCCGCGCTTGCACAGGGGCCGACGCTGGTTCAATCCTTGGTATCACATATGGTTCCCGAGTCCGCCAGCAGTGATCCCTGAATGCAGAGCCAGGAGTGAGCCCTGGTACCCAGTTCATAACCATGGTTTAATTTAGCAAAGAATTCATAGATAAAATACCAAACGCATAAACAACAACAAAATTAATTGGACTTCACCAAAATTTTCAAATTTTGTACATAAAAAGGCATTATGGGGGGCAGAGTGATAGCACAGCAGGGAAGGCATTTGTTTCGCACGCGGTTGACCGGGTTCAATCCATGGCATCCCATAGGTCCCCTGGAGCACCTTGAGGAGTGTGTGATTCCTGAGTGCAGAGCCGGGAGCAAGCCCTGAGCATTGCCGGGTGTGATGAGAGGAAGGAAGGAAGGAGGGAGGGAAGAAAAGATGGGGGAGGGAGGGAGGGAGGGAGGGAGGGAGGGAGGGAGGGAGGGAGGGAGGGAGGGAGGAGGGAGGGAGGGAGGGAGGGAGGGAGGAAGGAAGGAAGGAAGGAAGGAAGGAAGGAAGGAAGGGAAGGAAGGAAGGAAGGAAGGAAGGGAAGGAAAGGAAGGACGGACGGACCTCAGAGTGTGGCCAACCCAAAACACTGCCAAGGGTGAGGCTGAAAGGGGCGTCATGCCCAGAAGCGCATGAGCTCATCCTCAGAGGACCTGCCGTGCATGTGTGAGCCCTGGGTGAACCCCGTGACACTGAAACAGGAAGAAAAGCCCACGGAGGAGACGCACACCGCGCTGGCAGCAGCTGTGCCGGCAGAAGGCCCGTGGGGCTCTGGCAGGGCTGTGCGGTCCCCAGCACCACTGGGTGCGGCCCCGACAAATAAAGAAGCTGTTCATCCTATGCTAGGCGCATTCCCTGTCAGTCTGTGGGGCCGGGGGGATCACAGTCATCTGCCCTGCCGAGCTGAGCCCAGCAGCAACCACCTGTGTGGACCCAGGACAACAGCAACAGAAGAAAGGGAAATGGTTCAGGGGAAAAGGTCCCCAAACTGGTCCAGTCTGGCTAGAGTCGCTGGGAGACCAGCCACCATCGGGAAGCTCCTCTGGGGAGGCACCTGTTCCCACAGACGCAGCCGGCCCAGGCGCTGCAGGACGCCGAGCTCACTGAAGGCTGTTGGTGTCCCCGGTTCAGCCGAGCTAAACTCTCGCTGCAGAGAAACCGGAGACGCAGTACAGCTGCTGGCAGGCATTCCCAAGGGCTGGAAAGCCCCGGAAACCCAAAAGCGGAAGAACGAGGTGGACAAAGCGAGCAGCTCCGGCCAGCGAGAAAGGCCTGGAGGCCACCTCGAGAGCCCCAAGGGCAGCACAGCCCCCTCCGGCCCACCTGCCCTCCCTTCTTTCCCTCCCCTCTCTTCCTTCCCTTCCTTTTTTTCCAGCATTCTAATGAAACTTCACAAAACGGGGGAGTCAGCCAGAGCATGGCTGCTCCTCCCCACCTAGCTGGAACCACTGACCCTCACGCTCGCCCTGGGTTGCACAGGGACAGTCACAGGACTCCACGCAGCCTCCTGAGGTGTGGACGCCTGTGTCCGGGACTGGTAGCCCCACCCCCCCAGCCTCCCGCCCAGCCCATGGGCCCCCGAGACTGTGGATTCCAGCCAGCCTCTAGCTCTGTGCCAGCAAGGAGGGGGCACAGGCATGCCAGACGCCTGATGCCCCAAGGGTCCCGACACCCCATGCTCTGCCAGCGAAGCAGAAGGCAGAGACTGGGGGACGGCTGGGGAGGAACCTACTCTGGAGACGGGGGAGGGGGAGCAGGACCCGTGCTGACCACGCCGCTAGACACTGAGTCCACTACGTCCCCAGGGCCTGGGCCAAAACCGGCATCTGGGCAGGCAGAAGCAGCAAACTAACGGCTCATCCACAGAGCCAGACACAGAGCTGGGTCCTCCCTGGCCCGTGGAGGCAGGTCCAGTGGGCCAGAAGGGACAGGGGTCCGTGCTGGAGCCCCATTGTACTGGACAGGCATGACGGGTCTGAGGCCCATGATGCCTGTGCCAGGTGTTGCTAAGAACAGTCGTCTCTGCTGCGCCCAGTCCCCAACAGCCGTCCCCTCCGAGCCCCGACTCCCCAACCGCCGTCCCCTCCGCACTCCCGACTCCCCAACAGCCGTCCCTCTGAGCCCCGACTCCCACAGCCGCCCCCTCCGAGCCCCCACTCTCCCCAACAGCTGTCCCCTCCGCACTCGACTCCCCCAACAGCCGCCCCTCCGAGCCCTGACTCCCCAACAGCCGTCCCCTCCGAGCCACCACTCTCCCCAACAGCCGTCCCCTCCGCGCCCCGACTCCCCAACAGCCGCCCCTCCGAGCCCCGACTCTCCCCGACAGCCGCCCCCTCCGCGCCCGACTCCCCAACAGCCGTCCCCTCCGCACCCCGACTCCCCAACAGCCGTCCCCTCCGCACCCCGACTCCCCCAACAGCCGCCCCCTCCGCGCCCCACTCTCCCTGACAGCTGTCCCCTCCACGCCCGACTCTCCCCGACAGCCGTCCCCTCCGCGCCCCGACAGCCGTCCCCTCTGCGCCCGACGCCCCCGACAGCCGCCCCTCCGCGCCCGACAGCCGTCCCTCCGCGCCCCGACATCCGCCCCTCCGCGCCCCGACTCTCCCCCGACAGCCGTCCCCTCCGCGCCCGACTCTCCCTGACAGCCGTGCCTCCGCGCGCCCCGACGCCCCCGACAGCCATCCCCTCCGCGCCCTGACTCTCCCCGACAGCCGTCCCCTCCGAGCCCCCACTCTCCCCGACAGCCGTGCCATCCGCGCCCGACTCTCCCCAACAGCCGTCCCTCCGCACCTCGACTCCCCAACAGCCGTCCCCTTCGCACTCTCGACTCTCCCCGACAGCTGTGCACCGTGTGCAACACACACAGCCTGCTCAGTCACAGCCATTTTCTTTCTGTGTTGCTGTTTTAGGGCTACACCCAGCGGTGCTAAGGTCTTAATCCTGGCTGTGTTGAGGGATCACGGCCATATGGGATGCCGAGGAGAGAACCTGAGGCTGCTGTGGCAGTCACGTACGGAGACATATGAAGACACACACGGAGATACACACGAAGACACACATGGAGCCACATGGAGACACACACCGAGACACACGGAGATACACACGGAGACACACACAGAGACACACGGAGACATACGAAGACACACACGGAGACACACACGGAAACACATAACGGAGACACACGGAGACACATACGGAAACACATACGGAGACACATGGAGACACAAACGAGAGACACAGAGAGACACACATGGAGACACACATGGACACATACAGACACACGGAGACACTTACGGAGACACATACGGAGACACACATGGGAAACACGGAGACACATATGGAGACACATACGGAGACACACACGGAGACACACAGAAACACACACGGAGACACAAACGGAGACACACAGAGACACAAATAGAGACACACATGGAGACACGGAGACACATACGGAGACACGGAGACACATATGGAGAACACACGGAGACACATACGGAGACACACAGAGACACACACGGAGACACACATGGAGACACGGAGACACATACGGAGACACAAACGGAGACACACATGGAGACACACATGGAGACACATATGGAGACACACATGGAGACACACACAGAGACACATACGGAGCACATACACGGAGACACACATGGAGACAACACAGAGACACATACGGAGACACACACGGAGACACACATGGAGATACACAGAGACACATATGGAGACACACGGAGACACACATGGAGACACACACAGAGACACACATGGAGACACACGGAGACACACACGGAGACATACGGAGACAATGGAGACATACGGAGACACCGGAGAGACACATGGAGACACACACGGAGACACACACAGAGACATACGGAGACACGAGACACACATGGATACACACATGAGACACATACAGAGACACACGGAGACACATACGGAGACACACATGGAGACACACACAGAGACACATACGGAGACACACACGGAGACACACATGGAGATACACACAGAGACATACACGGAGACACACACGGAGACATACGGAGACACAGAGACACACATGGAGACACAGAGACACATATGGAGACACATACGGAGACACACACGGAGACACACACGGAGACACACAGAGACACACACGGAGACACATACGGAGACACACAGAGACACACATAGAGACACACATGGAGACACGGAGACACATACGGAGACACGGAGACACATATGGAGACACACACGGAGACATACGGAGACACACAGAGACACACACGGAGACACACATGGAGACACAAGGGAGACACATACGGAGACACACACGGAGACACACAAGGAGACACACATGGAGACACATATGGAGACACACATGGAGACACACACAGAGACACATACGGAGACATACACGGAGACACACATGGAGACACACACGGAGACACATACGGAGACACATGGAGACACACATGGAGACACACAGAGACACATACGGAGACACACATGGAGATACACACAGAGACACATACGGAGACACACGGAGACACACATGGAGACACACACGGAGACACATACGGAGACACACACGGAGACACACACGGAGACACATGGAGACATACGGAGACACACGGAGACACACATGGAGACACACATGGAGACACACACGGAGACACACATGGAGACACATACGGAGACACACAGAGACACACATGGATACACACGAGACACATAACAGAGACACATGGAGACACATACGGAGACACACATGGAAACACAGAGACACACATGGAGACACATACAGAGACACACACGGAGACACACACAGAGACACACACGGAGACACATACGGAGACACATACGGAGACACGGAGACACATATGGAGACACACGGAGACACATACGGAGACACATATGGAGACACACATGGAGACACACAGAGACACATACAGAGACACACACTGGAGACACACATGGAGACACACACAGAGACACATACGGAGACACACACGGAGACACACATGGAGACACACACAGAGACACATACGGAGACACACACAGAGACACACATGGAGATACACACAGAGACATACACGGAGACACACACGGAGACACACACGGAGACATACGGAGACACACATGGAGACACACATGGAGACACACACAAGACACACGGAGACACATACGGAGACACACGGAGACACACATGGAGACACACATGGAGACACACACGGAGACACACATGGAGAGACACATGGATACACATCCGAAACACATATGGAGACACACACGGAGACACACACGGAGACATACGGAGACACACACGGAGACACACATGGAGACACACACAGAGACACATACGGAGACACACACAGAGACACACATGGAGATACACACAGAGACATACACGGAGACACACACGGAGACACACACGGAGACACATACGGAGACACACATGGAGACACACATGGAGACACACACAAGACACACACGGAGACACATACAGAGACACACGGAGACACACATGGAGACACACACGGAGACACACATGGAGAGACACATGGATACACATCCGAAACACATATGGAGACACATACGGAGACACACACGGAGACACATATGGAGACAACACAGAGACACATACGGAGACACACATGGAGACACACACGGAGACATACGGAGACACATACGGAGACACACACGGAGACACATACGGAGACACACATGGAGACATACAGAGACACATACAGAGACACATACGGAGACACATGGAGACACATACGGAGACACGGAGAGACACATACAGAGACACATATGGAGACGGGCTGGCCGCGGTGGAGGCAGAGCTCGCAAGCGGCTGGGGAGGCTGGAAGTCGGCTCGCGCCGAGCCCAGCTGACAATGGGATCCCGAGGAGGGCAGATGGGTTTTGGGTGTTGGCCCATCGCCCCTGGGGGGTCCCGGAAGCAGCCGGATGAAACTCGCCCATCACACTAGCCACCATTTTCGCTGTCCGGACGCTGGGAATCTGGTGTTAATCACCAGATTAACAGAGCAAAATCAGTTCGAGCCCAGGTCCACTAAAATAGTGAAATAGTAATGTCTTTTAATGCACTGTACTCCACGAAGAGCAGGAAAGTTTATTAGGAAGGAGATATAAAAAGGAAAGAGGGGCCGGAGCGATAGCCCAGCGGGTAGGGTGTTTGCCTTGCACGCGGCCGGCCCATGCCGGCCAGGGTTCGATCCCCGGCATCCCATATGGTCCTCCGAGCACCACCAGGAGTAATTCCTGAGTGCAGAGCCAGGAGAAACCCCCTGAGCATTGCCGGGTGTGGCCCAAAAAGCAATAAATAAATAAATAAATAAATAAATAAATAAATAAATAAATAAATAAATAAATAAATAAATAAATAAAAAGGAAAGAAATGACATACAGAATCTGCCAAGTAGTTGGGGTGCGGGAGGGGGAGGGAGGTGGGGACATTGGTGATGGGAGATGGGTTTGGGTGGAGGGATCCGTGTTGGAACACTGTAGAACCAAAACTGTACATGAGCATCTTTCAATTGTATATCTAAAAAAAAATAAATTAAAAAAAAAAAAAAAAAAATAAAAAGTGGATTATGAGTAACTGTAATAAAAGAAACCACCTCCATAAAAAAAAAAAAAAGACTTTTCCCTAAGACTAAAGTAAGAATCACATCAATCTGTGAAATGCACTTCACAAACTAAGAAAATGGTTCAGGGGACTTTGAAATCAATTAATTCTGTACAATATCCAGAGGATTTGCAGAAATCTACCACTGCTCTGGGATCACAGTGTTGGTGTGCACATACTGTGAACTCACGGAGCCCCATCACTACTCTGAGGGATCACCGTGGTGGCACACACACCACGAACTGACAGACCCACAATCACAGTGGTGGCACACAAACACACACACACGTACTGACAGAGTCACAAGTGCTCTGAGGATCACCGTGCTCCCCGCACACTACCAGTACCGACTGCTAAACCAATGATTTGATGGGTCTAAGTCCTTATGTCGACACGGAGCTGTGGTCAAGATCTGGATGTGGCTGAAAGAACATAAATTGCAGGGCTGGTTTCAAGGTATTGAAACAACTGAGAGAAAAAGAAACACTGTTAAATCTAGAAGGAAAAGTCACATCCTCCTAACTCAGTGCAGCCTCTCTGAGCTTGGGCCCAAGCCCCTGAACTGACAGGACAGGAGAAGGAGGTGTCTGTCCTGCTGGACACCCCAAGCCGGGGCCGCTGCGGGCAGGCGGCCACACTGTCACCCATCGGTGCTCCTGGGGCACCCCCAGTCCTCTGTGAGAATCTTTGACGCCCCCTTGTGCTCTCCACAAATCAGACATGAAACGTAGTTTCCCTCTTTCCTTTATGTACGTAGAGGAGTCAACTGCCTCGGAAATATTTACGCATAGGCAGCTGTCATATTTAGCTGGCTCAGCTGCTCTTAGCCACCCCAAAGGAGGACGTTCCGCTGTGGGAGGTGGATAGACCCAGGGCAAGCCGTGAGTAGCCTCCCTGGGCTCGACACGGGACAGGCTAAGCACCGTAACAAGTGAGGTAAGCTAAGAACATGGTCATGGAACAGACTCTGACAGGGCCCACGAAGGAGTGACTGAGTAAGGAGCCTGTTGGGGTCAGGAAAACAAACCTGCTGTGAGGACCCAGCCTGGGATATGTGTAAGATGTCCCCAGGAGGGGCTGGAGCAATAGCCCAGCGGTAGGGCGTTTGCCTTGCAGGTTTGATCCCGGCATCCCATATGGTCCCCGAGCACTGCCAGGAGTAATTCCTGAGTGCAGAGCCAGGAGAAACCCCTGAGCATTGCCGGGTGTGACCCAAAAGAAAAAAAAATAAAAGATGTCCCCAGGAAAAGCCACCCTTTGCCATGAACCCGATCAAGGAGAGAAGCGCAACATGCCTGAGATGGAATGTCGCTGGCCTTGGCGGCCTCCAGGACACCTAGAGCACTACCGCCCGGTCTTGCTCCATCTCTGGCGGCTCTCAGAAGACTATCCCGAGGGGGCTTTATAGCTGCTTGGAGCCGAGTCCGACTACACCCATGACTTATATTTATGCTTGATCAAACCTGTTTATGTTCTATGTTTGACCAACACCCTCAGAGAAGTCTAATCCAAGTAAGGATGTTACTGTTCTAATGTTTACTGCTTCCTAGCAATAAATCCAGCTGGGGACAAGCAGGCCTCCCAGTCCATGAGGCTGTAGCCCCGATCCCTTACTTTTCCCACTCTTGGTTCTATTTTTTTGTTTTACTATTTTTTAGTTAATTTATTTATTGCTTTTTGGGTCACACCCATCAATGTTAAGGGTTATTCCTGGCTCTGCACTCAGTAACGACTTACTGGCGGTGCTCGGGGACCATGGGTACAGGCCTCCCGCTGTACTATCACTCCAGCCCCAGTTTTACAATTTTTTAATACCATGATTTACAAAGCTGTTCACAGGGCTGGAGCGATAGCCCAGCGGTAGGGCGTTGCCTTGTGACGGCGACCTGTGCCGGCCCGGGTTTGATCCCCGGCATCCCATATGGTCCCCCGAGCACCGCCAGGAGTAATTCCTGAGTGCAGAGCCAGGAGTAGCCCCTGAGCATTGCTGGGTGTGACCCAAAAAAGCAAAAAAAAAAAAAAAAAGCTGTTCACAGTACAACTGTTGCTGGTATTCAATATCCCTGCACCCGTCCCACCACCAGAGACCCTCGTTTCCCACCCTTCCCCCACGACTGCCCTTAGCAGGAACTAATTGACATTCTATTGCTTTTCTTTCTTTCTTTCTTTTTTTTTTTTTTTTGTTTTTTTGGGTCACACCCAGCAATGCTTAGGGGTTTCTCCTGGCTCTGCACTCAGGAATTACTCCTGGTGGTGCTCGGGGGGACTATATGGGATGCCGGGATCAAACCTGGGTCAGCTGCATGCAAAGCAAACGCCCTCCCCGCTGTGCTTTTCGCTCTGCCCCCTCTGCCATATTTTCTAACTGAAAACCTCAGTTGCTTCTAGATTGATTCTAATTCCTCACACCCCCAAAAAAGGAGAGTCCCCCCATGGGACTGGATGGACCCAGGGCAAGCAGCCGTGAATCAACCTGGCTTAGACATGGGACTAAGTATCTTACACATATTCCGAGAGCAAGGAGCAAGCTCTGTTCGGACCCAGAGATAAGCAGTGGGTCAGCAGGACGCTGGGGAGATTGGGAACGCTCTATCTGGAGGAGAAATGCAGCCTGGGCCATACGGCGTGATCTCCCCAGGAAAGGTCACCCCCAAATGTCTCTCTTACTGTGTTCATGAAAAACGACTAGAAATATCATTGAAATGACTGTTCTCAGTCCGGATGGGAGAAAGCAACACCAAGGTTCCTCCCTAGAGCCCCAGGAGCAGGCCGTGGCCCTGGTGGTTGTGCCCAGATGAAGGGAAGCTGCCTCCCACCTCAGGCTCCCAGACAAGTGCCTCTGCCCCAGCCGCCTCCCTCCCACCTCAGGCTCCCAGACAAGTGCCTCTGCCCCCAGCCGCCTCCCCTCCCACCTCAGGCTCCCAGACAAGGTGCCTCTGCCCCCAGCCGCCTCCCTCCCACCTCAGGCTCCCAGACAAGGTGCCTCTGCCCCAGCCGCCTCCCTCCCACCTCAGGCTCCCAGACAAGTGCCTCTGCCCCCAGCCGCCTCCCTCCCACCTCAGGCTCCCAGACAAGGTGCCTCTGCCCCCCAGCCGCCTCCCTCCCACCTCAGGCTCCCAGACAAGGTGCCTCTGCCCCCAGCCGCCTCCCCTCCCACCTCAGGCTCCCAGACAAGGTGCCTCTGCCCCAGCCGCCTCCCTCCCACCTCAGGCTCCCAGACAAGTGCCTCTGCCCCCAGCCGCCTCCCTCCCACCTCAGGCTCCCAGACAAGTGCCTCTGCCCCAGCCGCCTCCCTCCCACCTCAGGCTCCCAGACAAGGTGCCCTGACCTTCGTGACTCCCTGCCCCCAGCCGCTGTAAACATATCTCTGGCAGACCTGACTCTGGGGTGTGAGTTTGTGTGGAGTCAATTGGAGCACGGAGTGTGTGGAGACAAGTAAAGCCTTAGTTTTCTAC
Organism: Cryptotis parvus; assembly: GCA_021461705.1. NCBI lineage: Eukaryota > Metazoa > Chordata > Mammalia > Eulipotyphla > Soricidae > Cryptotis > Cryptotis parvus. The sequence continues at coordinate 29,496 of JAJIBD010033427.1, read as the reverse complement.
AACTGGTGGTCGTGCTTCTTTGTCCCTCTGCCCCGAATGCAACCAGGAGCCCGCTAGAGCCCAGTGTCTGTTGGGGACCCTGAACAGCCCCCCAACACCCAGCACCCCAAGCCCCGCCAGGAGTAAGCCCACAGACCCACAGGGTGTGTCCCCAAACAAACACAAAACTAGGGCTAGAAAGAGCGAGTGAGTGAGCAGCAGAGGATGTCTCACACCCAGATGGTGGCTGAGTTCCGCGAGGAATAAGCCCTGAGCATTGCTGCATGTGGCCCGAAATGGAGAAGGGAGGAAGGAATGAGGGAAGGAAGGAGGGATAGAAGGAAAGGGGGAAGAAGAGAGAGAGAAGAGAGGGAGGGAGGAAAGGAGGGAAGGGACAGAGGGAGGGAGGGAGGGAGGGAGGGAGGAAAGGGAGGAGGGAGGGAGGAAGGAAAGGGAGGAGGGAGGGAGGAAGAGAGCAAACATACACCAGAGAACAATCCAGCAACAGGAAAGACACTCAGAGCTATCCCTATACAGATAAAGCTTTAAATGCCCCAAACAGCACAGTCTGGTCATTTATGAATTTAACAAATGTGTATGTGAAAACTAGAAGCTGGAGGAAATAAACTTCCAGAGACATACCTGTGTGTGGCCGTCAGAAGGTCTGTCCAAGCTTGTCAGGGCGCGAGAGACGGCAGTAAGGAGGGGCCACGTGGAGCTGCTCTTCTACTTCAGACAGCGGCCGCGGCTCCTTCCCTAGGACGCAGAACACCAGTACCTCAGCCTTGGGATCTTAGGTGTGGCTCTCCACCACGCTGCCGCGAGGGTCCGCAAGAGTCCGTGAGGGTCCATCCCAGCCACTGAGCCACATCCACTTAGGTCTCTGATTATGGCTGGACTCAGCCAGACACAAAGGGCAGTTGGCAGATTTTCAGATTGTTTTTATTTATTGTTTTCCAAAACATTTTTACTGAGGTTTTCATACTGTTTTAACAGGTTTCATACTGCTAAACTTTCCACCATGCACCATTCCCACGCCACACCCACCCCTGGAGCCTGAGCCTGCGCCCCACGGGGTCAGGACTCCCCGCCCCTCCCCTCGTAAAGGTCAGTTCCATGGAGACCTCCAGTTCCAATGACTTTGATCATTCACTGGTCTCTTATTGCATCTGTCTTCCTGCCCACACATGGAGCTCTCTGCATCTTCCGGCCATTTATCACCAAGCGTCACGCATGCACGGCCGAGCAGAGGAAATGTGTGCATCATCTCTGTATGACCATCATACACGCAGGCGTCCAGCTACCCCAGACCAAGGGACGCACCTGATGAAGCCCCAAAGAAGGTGGAGACAGAGAAAAAAAAGGGCCGGAGCGATAGTCCAGCGGGGAGGACGTCTGCCGCCCTCCTTCGGGTCCTCTCCAGCCCTGCAACCTCACTGATGCCACCGACGGTTGCCAGCCTGGGGCGTCACGTGTCCAGAGTTCTGTCTGCCACACACACTCCCACCCTGCTCTGCTCTTGCCTTTGGTGCTGGGCTCTGCTCACCAGCAGGCTTGAGGCCCTTTCCTGGCCCCGCAGCAGCTGGGCTCTAGAACAGAGCACTCGAGCTGTGCACGGCTAGCAGATGCCCGAGCACTGGTGCAGCTCTAACCGTCCACGTGCTGCCCCGGGTGTCTGACCACACAGCCTGACCAGACCATTCGCTAACAACAGGCTGTGGCAATCTCAGAATTTCTGATTACCCTGAATTCTTGTGCTTAGGGCAGAGCTGCTCCTTGCTCTCCCTGTGCCCAGCCGCTCATGAGGCACCCGGGAGGCATGGCAGGTTCCAGCCCTGGCCTGCCACCCCAGCAGAGCCGCACAACAAGCCAGACGACCCCTCTGACTCCATGGGGGCCAGCATCTTCCACATCCGGACTTCCCTCTCGTCACAACTCCACCCAGCAAACCAGACTATCACAGCCCGGATCATCCATACCCACCCTGCAGCAGTGTTTTATCAATCCGGCCCAGGTATGCTGAACCAGAGACTCTCAGACATGGGGCAGAGCTACTCCCTTGCTCTCCCTGTGCCCAGCCGCTCATGAGGCGCCCGGGAGGCATGGCGGGTTGTAGCCCTGGCCTGCCACCCCAGCAGAGCCTCACAACAAGCCAGACGACCCCCCGACTCCATGGGGGCCAGCATCTTCCACATCCGGACTTTCCTCTCGTCACAACTCCACCTAGCTGACCAAACTATCACAGCCCGGCTTGCGCGGCTACAAGAGTATGCCACCTGCACGGCAAGCCTGGCAAGCTGGTCATGTTGTATTTGATATGCCAAATGCCAGTAACATTTATATTAGGTCATTCCCATGACCTAATATAGTGGTTTGAGGCTCTTTATGTTCCTGGAGCAAGCGGATGCCTTTGGGTTCTACTAGCATGAGACAGGACATAAGGAGATATTACCGCTCTAGCAAATAGATGATGAACGGGAAGATAGTGATAGTGATTTTGAATGACTTCTTGAATCTTCACCTCTGACAAGCACCGCAAGGAAGCCCTGATTTTACCACCAAGAGCTGCTTCACCTTCCTAACAGCTGCTGCTCCCTGGCTGCTTCCTCAGTGGCACAGGGTCTGTGTGCGAGCTGGCCTGGACAGGCAAAGGGCCCTATTTCAGAGGGGCTTTGTATCGGCAAGGACACACCAAGCTTGCATCAGTCAACAAGGTGGGAGAACAGGGCAGTCGCCATATGCAAGAAAATGAAACAGGCTCACTAGCGCATGCGGTAAAGGGAGCTCAGAATGAACCGAGGCCTTGGACATTAGACCTGAAACCACCGAACACAGGCCTAAGTGCTGCGATCCTGCTCCAGGGCCAGCTCCAATGCAAAAGGAAACACCCAAAATTAAACAAGGGGGATTCCATCAGGCTCGGCAAGCCTCTGCACAGCGAACCAAACAGCCCCCAATGAAGTCCGGACGGGATGCAGGCCGCCCACAGCAGCGCCACGAGGCCCAGAGCTTTACTTGAGAGGACTCCCAGGAAGGAGAGAGGGAAGGACCGGATGGAGCTGTGTCCCCAACGTGGTAAGGCGCCCTGAGACGCTCTCTCTCTTGACCCCGCAGCGGGCAGAGAAGACTCTGCTGAGGAGCCAAGGATGTGGGGGGGAGGGGGGGGGTCACTGAACCCCCTCTGCTGGGGGTCCACTTCCCCACTACAAACTGCACAGATCACTTGAGGTCACACATACACACACACACACACACACACACACTCTCCTGTTTCATCACATTTTTGTAAATCCACTGTTTATGACCCAAACTTGGACAACAGTTCTGGCTGAACAGCAAGTTAACCCCAAATGTTTCTTTGGCAAGACAACTGAAAATCAATCTCTGTAATTAATCTGCTTTCTCTGCTACAAACACCTCATTGATTACAGTATTTCCATTGGATTTTAGCAAAGGAATTATGTCCTCAAAAGAGAATTATGAACAAGTCCATTTTATTCTATTTACTTTCAGTGTTTTGGGGCCACATGTGCTTGAGGGGTCACTGCTGGCAGTGCTTGGGGACGAGTTAAGGTCCGGCATCAAAGCCCGGCCCACACCGTGCAAGGCACGTGCAACGCCACTGACCTACCCTCCCGAACAGGACCTGTTCTCTCTGACTGTGAGGACACACCTGGAGAAGGCGGGGGCTACTGGAGAAGGTGGGGGCTACTTTCTCATTACATGCAGCAACATTTAATAAAACCATTTACGCCTAAAAGTGTTAATTACTGATTTGAGATATATATGTAGATATATAGCTGCCTAGTTTCCCCAGCACCACTTGTTGAAGAGGCTTTCCTTGCTCCATTTTGTACTTTTTGCTCCTTTATCAAAGATTAAATGATCATGTATTTGAGGACGGGTGTCAGGATACTCAACTCTATTCCATAGGTCCACATGTCTCTTTTTATTCCAATACCATGCTGTTTTCAAGCCCAGCCCAACAGAGCCTTACAAGAAACCAGAGGAGCCCCCACACTATAAGGGCCGCCATTTTTCACATTCAGACTCTCCCTCTCATCAGAGCTCCACCCAGCAGAAGAGCTGATCATAAGTCTGGCTTACGAGGCCGCAAAAGGCCACGCGATTCATCAATTAATGCACAAGATTAGAGGTGACTACAAGAGTATCCCACCTACACGGCAGAGCCTGGCAAGCTACCTGTGTCATATTTGATATGCCAAATACCAGTAACAATTATAGACCTCATTCCCATGACCTAATGGGATGGTTTGAGGCTCTTTATGTTCCTGGAACAAGCAGATGCCTTTGGGCTACACTAGCATGTGAAAGGACGTATGGAGATGTTACTGGTACCCGCCGAGCAAATTGATGAATAAGGGGAAGACAAGTGATACAAGTGGGCTGATTAAGTGTTCCTGTTTTTTCTACATACGATATTTTTCAAGAAACTGGTCTATTTCAGGCTGGAGCAATAGTACAGCGAGCAGGGAACTTTTGTTTTGTTATTTTTTTTGGGGGTCATACCCGTAACGCTCAGGGGTTACTCCTGGCTCTGCACTCAGGAATCATTCCTGGCAGTGCTCGGGGGGACCATATGGGATGCCAGGAATTGAACCCAGGCCAGCTGTGCGCAAGGCCAAACGCCCTACCCGCTGTGCTGTCGCCTCCGGCTCAGGGTAGGGTGTCTGTCTTGCAAGTAGCTAACCTGAGTTTGATCCTCGGCATCCCAAATGATTCCCTGAATGCCATCAGGAGAAATTCCTGAGCACAGAGCCAGTAGTAACCCCTGAGCATTGCCAGGTGTGGCCCCAAAACAAAACAAAACAAAAATAAATTAGTCTACAACCCAACCCAAGAGAGAAGCTGAATTGAAGCCCAGGCATGCGGGCGACTACACCAACCAGGGAGCCTGGACTGGGGCCCCCTCCCCACCTTGGCTCCCTCCACAAAGGTCTGGTGGCCCCTCCCCAAACTGCTGCTGGGGCTCTGTGGCAGACACCAGGTATTCAGGTGCAGGGTGGAGTCTCTGCCTGCCCGCCCCTGTGCTAGACTGATGGGGCATCTTGGGGTGGGGACTGGTTTGGTGCTCCTTGGCCTGTCCTCCACCAGGGTCCCAGAAGTCAGAAAACCTCGTGCAACACAACCACAGTCATCCTCTGGTCCGGACTCCACAGCTGGACACAGCCTGATCCCCACGGTGTGCGGGCGCCCACACGGTATCTCAAACCTGGTATACCACAAAGGTGTGGGAGTCAGAGGCTAGGTAAGACAGAAGGGAACAGTGTGCTGATAATTACTGAAAATGATGATACCATCCGAGAACTGAGTATTGAATATAGGCAAAAAGATACACATGATAACCTCTAAATGTATGTATTACAATCTACAATGTGTAAGAAAGGGAAGCGAGGAGAGAGAGAGAGAGAGAGAGAGAGAGAGAGAGAGAGAGAGAAGAGGAGAGCGAGAGAGATAAAGAACCGGCCAAGGAGGCAGGCTGGGGGAAGGGGAAGTGGGGACATTGGTGATGGGAGATGGGCAGGGGTGGAGGGATGGGTGCTGGAACACTGTAGAACCAAAGCTCAAACATGAACGTCTTGTAACTGTATATTCAACGGTGGTATATGTACTATTTCAAGGCGCTTAGAGAGCTCTGAAAGATGCTGTGGTTTGTTTGTTCTCTTCTGGTTTTGGAGGGGCTAGGCCTGGTGGTGCTCAGGGCTTACTCCTGGCTCTGTGCTCAAGGGACCATATTTGGTGCAGGATTCTGGGGTCGGTTGTGGGCAGGGCCAGTGAGAGCCTTAATTCCTGTACTGTCTCTTCAGCCCTGGAATTAACGACTGATTAACTCAGTGGGAATATCAATACCTTTGTACGGTTTGGGAAGAGGAGAGGTGTTGGGCTATACCTGGCAGTACTCTGGACTTATTTCTGGCTCTGTGTCCAGGGTTCGCTCCCTGGAGCGTATGTGGTGTTGGGGATTGACCCCAGGCCTCCCTGCATGCAAGCGCCAAGTCTTAACCTAGAACCCCAGTTTCACATTGGTGATGATAGCAGTCTCCCGCACAGCAGAGCCTGGCAAGCTACCGTGCTGTATTTGATATGCCAAAACCCAGTAACAATTATAGACTCATTCCCATGACCCGAGGGAATGGTTTGAGGCTCTTTGTGTTCCTGGAGTCATTCTCAACATCCGGACTCCATAGTTCCTCAGAGCTCCACCCAAGAGAAAACCTGATCTTCCCCCCTTTAAGTTTCATCAGTAAATGCTCGAGATGAGAGCCTTCTACTGAGAGTATACCACCTACATGGCAGAGCCTGGCAAGCTACCCATGTTTTATTTGATATGCCAAAAAATAGTAACAATTTTGGACCTCAATTCCATGACCTGAAGAATGGTTTGAGGCTCTTCCTGTCCCTGGAGCAAGCAACTCTCAAAGCAACCCTTGGGCTACACTTGCTTGCAACAGGATGTATGGAGATGTTACTGGTGCCCACTCGAGCAAATCCATGAACAGGAAGACAGTGATACAGTGATACAGTGGCATAAAATATTCTTAAAAAAATTAGTCTAGGGGCCGGGGCGATAGCCCAGCAGGTAGGGCGTTTCCTTGCATGCAGCCGGCCCATGCCGGCCCGGGTTCAATCCCTGGCATCCCATATGGTCCCTGAGCACCGCCAGGAGTTATTCCTGAGTGCAGAGCCAGGAGAAACCCCTGAGCATCGCTGGGTGTGACCCAAAAAAGCAAAAAAAAAAAAAAAAACCCTCAAAAATAATTAGTCTAGGGACTGGAGCGATAGCACAGTGGGGAGGGCGTTTCCTTACACGCCCCAACACAGGTTCGATCCCCGACATCCCATATGGTCCCCTGAGCACCGCCAGGAGTAATTCCTGAGCAAAAAGCCAGGAGTAACCCCTCAGCGTTGCCGGGTATGACCCAAAAAGCAAAAAATGGGGGAAAAAAAGAAATTCGTCTGTTTCATCTGAATCTTCTAGCTTGCTGCCGTGATATTCCCAAGAACAAGGGCTGGGCTGGTACTTTTGAGTCTCTTTGGGTCCGCTGCTCTTTTTCCTGACATTTTATTTATGTAATTTGCTTTAGTATATCAGCAAGGTGCTTGCCTCACCAAGAGCCGAACAGGGTTCAATCCCTGGCAACGTACATCGTCTCCCAGAGACTCCAGGAGTAACCCGACAGCCTTAAGCACAGCTTCATGTGGCCGCAAGGAACACAACACACAAGAAACCCAAAGGAAAGAAAGCACAGGGGGCAAGACAGCACTTGCCTTGCGCAGCTGACCCAAGTCCAGATCCCTAGCACACTTTCGGCCCCTAAGGACCAGCAGGAGCAAGCCCTGAGCACCACAAGGTGTAGACCAATCCTAGCCCTCCCCTCCCCAAATAAGGGCAAACACTGCTGACAGACTGGCAGGTCACGGTGGCGAAACAGGGAGAGCTTGTATTCCTTCCTGAAAATCTTAGCAAATCCGCACGAGCACCTGTGTCCTCTACACAGAAACTCCCGTAAAGCAAGGCGTTCACCACGTGGGTGAAAGGACAGCTGAGGGCGGCCCAGGGCTCATGCTACAGTTGGGAAGAGAAGGCTACCCTTGGAACTCCGCCCCTGGGCAGCCGGGCCAGAGCACGGGCACAGAGGGAGGAGCAGGGCTTGCAGTGCTCGTGGCGGGTGGGCTTGCCCCCCGCATCCCGTGGTGCCGGACGACAGGCCCAGCTAGTCGGGAGCTGTGCTGCGTAGCCCGCTTACAGTTCTTACATGTTCTTAAACCAGGGTTCATGCGGATGAGATCTCTTCTGTGTAAACACTGATGGAGGGTGTGGCAGTTACAAGAGTCATTTTGACTCTGAATCAGTAACTTCTTAAACATTACTGTAATCTCTACTATGTTTCAATGTTATCACAATTCCCACTGGGCCAGCGGGACAGCGGGACAGTTAGCATTTACCAGGCGCCCTCCACTCTAGCTATGTTGAGACTAGTTTTAGATCAAAGGAAAGTACTTACTAGTGGGTCTAGAGACATGCCAGACCCACAGCTGTGCCCCCTCGGCCCCATGTGGAAGCAGCCCATGGAGCTCCGAGGGCCGTAAAGGGCTCGGTCAGCCCCTGGCCGAGTCCAACATAGCTCCAAGGTTTCGCTCACTCATGCAGGGAGGGCCACGATGGCCGGATTTGGAGCGGGATTTGGGCTCCTCCTCCTATTCCTCCACCTCCATGTCGGAAGGCTTGGTTGCGAGCTCCCAGCCACCACAGCCAGCAACCCCGAAGAGAAACACTCCAGACCCACAGCTGTGCTGCCACGAGAGCGGCTGCGCGAGTCTTAGATCATTCTGGAAGTTAGGAAGGTCTGTCCCAGGATATTTCACATTTACCAGTAACAATTATAGACCTCATTCCAGAATGGATTGAAGCTCTTTATGTTCCTGGAGCAAGCAGATGCCCTTGGACTCTACTAGCATGAAACAGGACATATGGAGATGTTACTGGGGCCCGCTAGAGCAAATCGATGATGAATGGGAAGACAGTGATACACTGATACACTGTATACAGTTCTAGGCAGGTTCTAGTCATGGCCCATCATCCCAGTGGGCTAGCAAGGAGCCAGAGGAACCCCCACGCCATGAGGTCAGTCATTCTCAACATCCGGACTCCACAGCTCCTCAGAGCTCCACCTAAGACAAAAGCCGATCTCTCCTGTTGAAGTTCATCAGTAAAGCTCAAGATGAGAGCCTACTATTGAGAGTGTACCACCTACACACATGGCAGAGCCTGGCAAACTACCCGTGTCATATTTGATATGCCAAATACTAGTAACAATTATAAACCTCATTCCCATGACCTGATGGAATGCTTTGAGGCTCTTCATGTACCTGGAGCAAGCAGATGCCCTTGGGTTACACTTGTTGCAACAGGATGTATGGAGATGTTACTGGTGCCCACTCGAGGCAAATCAATGAACAACAGAAAGACAAGTGATACAAGTGAGGTTTGCCCTCAAGCAGGCAAGCATGACACTTTCAGTAAACAGAGGACAAGACACTCAGAATCACCTTGGTGAAGAACAGAAAAAAGGACAGACCTTGTGGGTACCATATACATCACATGAAATCCATGAAATTATGTTTCTCTCCATGAATATACATCCATTGAGATGTGTTTCTTTATACCAGCTCTCACTCTCTCCAGTGTTTTGACATAAGATAATCTTGGAGAAAAGGACTAGTCCCTGGCATAACCATTTGTTTAGACCTGAAACAAGTGTGGCACCACTCTAGGGGGTGGTACCACCCTACCTCTACACCTACACCTAGAAGCTGACTAGCTGATCTTTGTTGACACGACCTTCCCTGAAGATAGAATTACTGTTGGATATATACGGGGACTGACATGAGGTACTGGGATCCACTTTGGTGGGAGACTTGGGCCGAGAAATGGTCTAAGTTCTGACCAAGAGCAGAGGTCTGGGAATCCCATTATTTTGGACTGTAGTGGTGGCACTTGTTTTATTACAGAATTAGTAAGTCTTTTGGAACTGCGCTGGATCATGGGTTTTCATTCATTCCCTGCCGACCTCAGAGGTAGAAGGGAACTCATTTCCTGATATTGTTGGGGACCCAGCGGCTCCCTGACACATATGGTCCCCCGAGCACTTCACTTCACTTGATCACTGGAATCCCGTTATTCATCGATTTGCTCGAGCGGGCGCCAGTAACATTTCCATTGGACCCTATCACGTGCCATTGTAGCCCAATGGCATCTGGTTGATTCAGGAATATGAAGAGCCTCAAACCGTTCCTTCAGGGTCTTAACAAGGAAGTCTGACCATCTTGTAGGTGGGCGGCCACGTGATCTTTTGACATCCCGTGGGATCCAGTCGGTAACGGCTCTAGTCCAGCGGTTGTCTCCAAATCGTATTACATGTCCAGCCCATCTGATTTTCGATGCCTTGGCAAATGAGACAGCGTCCCTGATTCTAGAATGGCGACGGAGGGTCAGAACTCCGGATTCCTTCTCTCACTTGAGTGAGGCATGATATTCCAAGCATAGCTCTTTCGATTCCTCTCTGGGAGACCCGAATAGCATTCTCATCCTGCTTTCGTAGGGCCCAGGTCTCTGAGGCGTATGTTAATGCAGGGAGAACCACAAGTAAATTTGGAGAATTTACCTCCAAATTACCGTAAATATTCTACCCACCCCTCTCAGAGGGCCCCGAGCACCTCCAGGAGTAATTCCTGAGTGCAGAATTAGGAGTAACCCCCAAGCATTGCCAGGTGTGACCCCAGAGGCCCCCCCACCCCGCAAAAAGTCCCAATTACTAACAAACACAAAAAAATGGTAAAGATGAAAGGTTAAGAAAATTCTGAAAGCAGCCAGAGAAAAGCCGGGTCACAGGTCAGTCCCATCCCCAAAGGATGGCAGCAGAATGGCCTGCGGTGTCCAGGTTGCTGGGCAGAATGACCAGCCAGGAGCACTCCACCAGCTCAGCTGCACTCAAACCTGGAGGAGACACTCAGACAAGCACAAGTTAAAGCAATCCACTGCCCCGACTCAGCTCCCGAGAAAGAGTTAAGGGACTTCTAAAGGAACACACAACACCAAGAAACAGCAAGGTATCCAAAACCATAAGCTAGGGGAAAAGAATAAGTAAGAGCTCCTTGTTTTCTAGAGCACTGACTTTTTCCTTATTTTTTGCCATTTGTTAAATCTAGAGAATTTCAGATACTGTATTTTCTTAGTTCTACAATCTATGTGTGGTTCTTTAGAAAAAGATCCCTTGTTGGTAGGAAATGTACACTGATGAAGGGATGGGTGCTGGAACATTACATGATGGAAACCCAGCCATGAACAATTTTATAACTGTGTATCTCCCTGTGAGTCACTTAAAAATTTAATTTAAATAAGCTCCAGCCAGCAGAAGAGCTGATCACAGCTCGGCTCGTCTAGACCCGCCCTGCAGCAGTCTTTCAAGCCCAGCCCAGGCATGCTGATCCAGAGACTCACATACGGGGCAGAGCTGCTACCGGCTCTCCCTGTGCCCAGCTGATCACGAGGCACCCGGGAGGGATGGCAGATTCTAGCCCTGGCCTGCCATCCCAGTAGAGCCTCGCAAGAAGCCAGAGGAACCCACACCCCATGAGGGGCCGCCATTTTCCACATCCGGACGCCCCCTGGTCAGAGCTCCACCCAGCAGAAGAGCTGATTACAGCCCGGCTTGCACATCAATAAATGCTCGAGATTAGAGGTGACTACAAGAGTATGCCACCCGCACAGCAGAGCCTGGCAAGCTACCTGTGTCGTAACTGATATGCCAAATCCCAGTAACAATTATAGACCTCATTCCCATGACCTGATTGATGTAATGGTTTGAGGCTCTTTATGTTCCTGGAGTGAGCGGCTGCCCTTGGGCTACACTAGCATGTGACAGGGCGTATGGAGTTGTTACTAGTGCCCACTCGAGCAAGTCGATGATCAACGGGAAGACAAGTGATACAAGTGAAGTGAAAAAAAAATCCTATTTCTTTGTCCAGGAAATAACAATTTTGGGGGGTCTTGGGGATGGCTCAGCACAGAAGCACAAGCCTGGGCCGTTCTTGAGCACCCAGCGTGGTGTTGGCAGGTGTGCAGCCAGGCCCTGGCAGCAGATGGGCGTGTGATCCTGAGATGACTGGCTCATAATGTGTGAGCGCCATGACCAGATGTCGACCCAGACCAGCACCTCTGCCCACTGTGGGCACCCCATAACCAAGCCCATAACCGAGAGACCCCCTGGGCAAATGGACAGCGGCCAGTAGTAGGTGAGGAAGAACAGAAAGAATTTAGCAGCACGTGTCAGGCTTTTCCGGCCACCTTCTGATCTGGGTGAGGCTGGGCTGTGGTTCTGGCAACAGGTTTCTTCCTTCCCAGTATGGGACCGGCGCCCATCATGGCGCCAGGTCGTGTGTCTACATGGGGCCTGGTGCACTGCTCATACTGAGATCTGTTCTTGGTCTCTCTGCGCCCCGTCTATTTTAGGGCCAAGACACAGAGAGAGGATAAGGCACTTGCTTTGCATATGGCGTCCTTGGTTCCTTCCCTGGCAATGTGTAGGGTCCCCAGCCCTGCCAGGAGTGAGCCTATGCACACAAACACCAGGTATTGCCCGCGCCCCCAAAATCCAAGAAAAACCTGTCAGTTTTACTGATCTTTAAAAATAAACATTGGGGGCGGAGCAATAGCCCAGAGAGGGTAGGGCATTTGCCTTGCATGCATCCGACCCGGGTTCGATCCCCGGCATCCCATATGGCCCCCATGCAGTGCCAGGAGTAATTCCTGAGCATGCTGGGTGTGACCCAAAAAGCAAAAAATGAATAAATAAATAGAATTCAAAATAAATAAATAAATAAATAAATAAATAGATAGACATTTGGGGGCTGGAGGCGATAGCACAGTGGGTAGGGTGTTTGCCTTGCAGTCCCCGAGCACAGCCAGGAGTAATTTCTGAGTGAAGAGCCTGGAGTAATTCCTGAGCATCGCTGGGTGTGACCCAAAAAGCAATAATAATAATAAAAATAAAGATAACAATAATAATAAAATCACTGTATCACTGTCTTCCCGTTGTTCGATTTGCTCAAGCAGGCACCAGTAACATCTCCATACGTCCTGTCACAATAATAATAATAATAATAATAACTGAAATAAACATTTTGGAGCCAAAGAGATAATATCGCGGGGTAGGGCATTTCCCTGCATGTGCAGACCCAGGCTCGATCACCAGCGTTCGGATGGTCCCTGAACGCCGCCAGGGAGTTCTTTCCCCACGTCAGACTCAGGAGTAACCCCTGAGCATTTTGGAGTCATCTTCTTTATTCTAACATTTTTGGGTAGCTTTTATTTTCCTAGTTTTTGGGCCACTCCGTGTTACTCGGTGCTTACTCCTTCCTGGCTCTGCATTTATTCCTGGCGGAGGCCGGGAGCATGTGGTGTCGGGGACCGACCCAGGTCAGCCGCATGCAGGAAGTGCCTGCTGCCGCGCTGTCTGCAGCCGCTCCATCAAATTCCCGTCCCAACTGTCTGCTTCCTCCATCAGATTCCCGTCCCAACTGTTCCTCCATCAGATTCCCGTCCCAACTGTTCCTCCATCAGATTCCCCGTCCCAACTGTTCCTCCATCAGATTCCCGTCCCAACTGTTCCTCCATCAGATTCCCATCCCAACTGTTCCTCCATCAGATTCCCATCCCAACTGTTCCTCCATCAGATTCCCGTTCCAACTGTTCCCTCCATCAGATTCCCACTCCAACTGTTCCTCCATCAGATTCCCACTCCAACTGTTCCCTCCATCAATTCCCGCTCCAACTGTTCCCTCCATCAGATTCCCACTCCAACTGTTCCCTCCATCAGATTCCCCGCTCCAACTGTTCCCTCCATCAGATTCCCGCCTCCAACTGTTCCCTCCATCAGATTCCCGCTCCAACTGTTCCTCCATCAGATTCCCACTCCAACTGTTCCTCCATCAGATTCCCACTCCAACTGTTCCCTCCATCAGATTCCCGCTCCAACTGTTCCTCCATCAGATTCCCACTCCAACTATTCCCTCCATCAGATACCCGTTCCAACTGTTCCTCCATCAGATTCCCGTCCCAACTGTTCCCTCCATCAGATTCCCGTTCCAACTGTTCCTCCATCAGATTCCCGCTCCAACTGTTCCTCCATCAGATTCCCACTCCAACTGTTCCCTCCATCAGATTCCCGCTCCAACTGTTCCTCCATCAGATTCCCACTCCAACTATTCCCTCCATCAGATACCCGTTCCAACTGTTCCTCCATCAGATTCCCGTCCCAACTGTTCCCTCCATCAGATTCCCGTTCCAACTGTTCCTCCATCAGATTCCCGCTCCAACTGTTCCTCCATCAGATTCCCGCTCCAACTGTTCCTCCATCAGATTCCCGCTCCAACTGTTCCCTCCATCAGATTCCCGCTCCAATTGTTCCCTCCATCAGATTCCCGCTCCAAATGTTCCATCATATTCCAGTCCCAACTGTTCCCTCCATCAGATTCCCGTCCCAACTGTTCCCTCCATCAGATTCCCGCTCCAACTGTTCCCCCCTCCATCAGATTCCCATCCCAACTGTTCCCCTCCATCAGATTCCCGCTCCAACTCTTCCCTCCATCAGATTCGGTTCCAATTGTTCCCCTCCATCAGATTCCCATCCCAAGTGTTCCCTCCATCAGATTCCCGTCCCAACTATCTGCTTCCCTCCATCAGATTCCCGTCCCAACTGTTCCTCCATCAGATTCCCGTCCCAACTGTTCCTCCATCAGATTCCCGTTCCAACTGTTCCTCCATCAGATTCCCGTCCCAACTGTTCCTCCATCAGATTCCCACTCTAACTGTTCCTCCATCAGATTCCCGCTCCAACTCTTCCCTCCATCAGATTCCGGTTCCAATTGTTCCCTCCATCAGATTCCCATCCCAAGTGTTCCCTCCATCAGATTCCCGTTCTGTTTCCCTCCATCAGATTCCCGTCCCAACTATCTGCTTCCTCCATCAGATTCCCGTCCCAACTGTTCCTCCATCAGATTCCCGTCCCAACTGTTCCTCCATCAGATTCCGTGCCCAACTGTTCCTCCATCAGATTCCCGTCCCAACTGTTCCCTCCATCAGATTCCCGCTCCAACTCTTTCCCTCCATCAGATTCCGGTTCCAATTGTTCCCCTCCATCAGATTCCCACTCCAACTGTTCCCTCCATCAGATTCCCACTCCAACTGTTCCCTCCATCAGATCCCCGCTCCAACTGTTCCCTCCATCAGATTCCCGCTCCAACTGTTCCCTCCATCAGATTCCCACTCCAACTGTTCCTCCATCAGATTCCCGTCCCAACTGTTCCTCCATCAGATTCCCCGTTCCAACTGTTCCTCCATCAGATTCCCGTCCCAACTGTTCCTCCATCAGATTCCCACTCTAACTGTTCCTCCATCAGATTCCCGATCCAACTGTTCCCTCCATCGATTCCCGCTCCAACTGTTCCCTCCATCAGATTCCCACTCCAACTGTTCCCTCCATCAGATTCCCGCTCCAACTGTTCCCTCCATCAGATTCCCCCCCAACTGTTCCCTCCATCAGATTCCCGCTCCAACTGTTCCCTCCATCAGATTCCCGCTCCAACTGTTCCCTCCATCAGATTCCCGCTCCAACTGTTCCCTCCATCAGATTCCCCCTCAACTGTTCCCTCCATCAGATTCCCACTCCAACTGTTCCTCCATCAGATTCCCGTTCCAACTGTTCCCTCCATCAGATTCCCACTCCAACTGTTCCTCCATCAGATTCCCGTTCCAACTGTTCCCTCCATCAATTCCCCGCTCCAACTGTTCCCCTCCATCAGATTCCTACTCCAACTGTTCCCTCCATCAGATTCCCGTCCAACTGTTCCCTCCATCAGATTCCCACTCCAACTGTTCCCTCCATCAGATTCCGCTCCAACTGTTCCCTCCATCAGATTCCCGCTCCAACTGTTCCCTCCATCAGATTCCCGCTCCAACTGTTCCCTCCATCAGATTCCCGCTCCAACTGTTCCCTCCATCAGATTCCCGCCTCCAACTGTTCCCTCCATCAGATTCCCGCTCCAACTGTTCCTCCATCAGATTCCCGCCTCCAACTGTTCCTCCATCAGATTCCCGCTCCAACTGTTCCCTCCATCAGATTCCCGCTCCAACTGTTCCTCCATCAGATTCCCACTCCAACTGTTCCCTCCATCAGATACCCAGTTCCAACTGTTCCTCCATCAGATTCCTCGTTCCAACTGTTCCCTCCATCAGATTCCCGTTCCAACTGTTCCTCCATCAGATTCCCCGCTCCAACTGTTCCTCCATCAGATTCCCACTCCAACTGTTCCTCCATCAGATTCCCACTCCAACTGTTCCTCCATCAGATTCCCACTCCAACTGTTCCCTCCATCAGATTCCCGCTCCAACTGTTCCTCCATCAGATTCCCGCCTCCAACTGTTCCTCCATCAGATTCCTGCTCCAATTGTTCCCTCCATCAGATTCCCGCTCCAAATGTTCCATCAGATTCCAGTCCCAACTGTTCCCTCCATCAGATTCCCGTCCCAACTGTTCCCTCCATCAGATTCCCGCTCCAACTGTTCCCTCCATCAGATTCCCACTCCAACTGTTCCCTCCATCAGATTCCCACTCCAACTGTTCCCTCCATCAGATCCCCGCTCCAACTGTTCCCTCCATCAGATTCCCGCTCCAACTGTTCCCTCCATCAGATTCCCACTCCAACTGTTCCTCCATCAGATTCCCGTTCCAACTGTTCCCTCCATCAGATTCCCGCTCCAACTCTTCCCTCCATCAGATTCCGGTTCCAATTGTTCCCCTCCCATCAGATTCCCCATCCCAAGTGTTCCTTCCATCAGATTCCCGTTCTGTTTCCCTCCATCAGATTCCCGTCCCAACTGTTTGCTTCCTCCATCAGATTCCCGCTCCAACTGTCTGCTTCCTCCATCAGATTCCCGTCCCAACTGTCTGCTTCCTCCATCAGATTCCTGTTCCAACTGTTTCCCCTCCATCAGATTCCCATCCCAACTGTCTGCTTCCTCCATCAGATTTCCAACCCAACTGTCTGCCTCCTCCATCAGATTCCCGCTCCAACTGCCAACCCCAGCACAGTGCTGGGCCCCACCCTTCAGAGTTCCCACAAGAGTGGAAAGGATTCCCCTCAGAGCACAGACGCCTAGGAAGTCCACGCCACTCACTGGGTGAGGGTAACTGCATGGAAGCCCCGACCAGCACCAACCAGCTCTGAAGAGTGCCACAGTGAGGCTGATCAGTAAAGCACAGGGAGAGAAGAGGTGAGGAAACCGCACCACAAGCAACAGAGCTGCAGAGTTTGGTCGGTGAAATAAAGACAGCACAGCGAGGAGGGCGTTGGCCTTGCACACAGCCAAGCCATATTCCAGCCCCGCATCCCATATGGTTCCCTGAGCACCCACAGGAGTGATTCCTGAGCGCAGAGTCATGAGGTGAACCCACGGATCGCGGGGTGTGGCCTAAAAATAAAAGCAAAATGAACAAATCGAGCAGAAGGCCCCAGACACAGGGTACAGCAGCTGAGGGAGAACTGGCGGGCTGGGCTGGACACACACCAGAGAAGCCTTCTGTGAGCATCAGTGGGCCTCAAGGAATGAGCTGAGGTCACGCCCGCAGGGCCTCCCCACATGCATGTGCTCAGCCCCGCGAGCTCTCTCTTTGGTTCCATTCATTGGAGCTTTTCAAATTAAAAAAAAAAACTAAGTTTTTGGACCACACTTGACTGTGATCAGGGTTTACCCCTGGATCTGGGGCTCCAGGGACCGTATGGGGTGGTGGGATCACAGCCAGGCCCACAGGCAGCAGGAAAGGTGAGCACCTGAGCTGCTGCACTATCTGTCCGGCTGCAGGGGGGTCTCTTAGGAAGGTCAGCACACGCAGTGCCGGGCTGTCTGGGCTCCTCCCTAGTCCAAAGCTACACTGCTGGGCAGGAGCGGTAACCCAGCGGGTAGGGCGTTTGCCTGTCGCGCGACCGGCCTCTCTGCCGGCCTGGGTTCGATCCCGGCATCCCATATGGTCCCCCGAGCACCAGGAGTAATTCCCTGAGTGCAGAGCCAGGAGTAACCCCTGAGCATGGCCGGGTGTGACACAAAAAAAGCAAAAAAAAAAAAAAAAAAAAAAAAAAAAGCTACACTGCTTACACTGAAGCCAGACCTCACTGTCTCACTGTCTTCCCGTTCATCATTGATTAGCTTGAGCGGGCATCAGTAACATCTCCCATATGACCTGTCTCATGCAAGTAGAGCCCAAGGGAACCTGCTTGCTCCAGGAACATAAAGAGCCTCAAACCATTCCATCAGGTCATGGGAATGAGGTCTATAACAGTTACTGGTATTTGGCATATCAAATACGACACGGGTAGCTTGACAGGCTCTGCCGCGGGTAACATACTCTTGTAGTCACCTTTTAATTCAGCACTTATTGATGAACAGCACGGCTGCAAAGAGCTGGGCTGTGATAGGCTGGTCTGCTAGGTGGAGTTCTGACGCAGAGGGAAGTCCGGATGTGGAGAATGGAGGCCCTCATGGAGCGGGGGATCATCTGGCTTGTTGCAAGGCTCTGCTGGGGTGGCGGGCCAGGGCTAGAACCTGCCATCCCTCCTGGGCGCCTTGTGAGCGGCTGGGCACAGGAGAGTCAGTAGCAGCTCTGCCCCATGTCTGTGAGTCTCTCCAGACCTCACAAAACTCAAAGTAATTCAATGGCAGACATACTCCAATTCTGCCCCGCCACAGCCCCTGCCCATCCTCGGCTGCTGGCTTCTCGTCCTGGGCAGTGAAGCTTCGGGCCACTAAGCGCTACCACTCTGCTGAGGGAGTGCCCCCCAGGCTGAGCAGGGGCGTTCAGCACACACCTGCCTTTCAGGAAATGGGCTTCCCGTGGCCCTCCAGGCTGGGCAGCAGGACACGGACACAAGGTGAGGTGCTTCCCTCTCCCTCCAGCCACGACTGAAGCCTTCTGAAGACAAAGCCTGGTCTTAGTGGTCATCTCGAAATGTGCCGACCAGCACAGAAACCATCCAGGAATATACAGCATGGGGGGCCGGGAGACAGATCGAGGGGCTGGAGCACAGGCCTGGCATGCTGGGACCTGGTTCAATCCACATCGCCGAGGGGGGCACCTGGTTCAATCCACATCGCCGAGTGGGGACCTGGGTTCAACCCGCATCATTGAGTGGCCCCAAACCCAAGACAAACAGGACAGCAGCTAGTGCTGCTCATGGACTCCTCCTGTGGGTGCCCATTCATTTGACCAATGACTCTGCTGGTACCCTCCCTCCTCCAGCCTTGGGAATGAGGAATGAACACATAGATTGGCTGCGCCCAAACACTGCCCTGTCTCTAGTCCAAGTCTCTGCTGGCAAAGATGCCGCATGAGACTAAGACAGTGAGAGTGACAGTGAGGCGTCCGGGTAAGCTGTGACAGTGACAGTGAGGCATCCTGGTAGGCTGTACAGTGACAGTGAGGGCACCCTGGTAGGCTGTGACAGTGACAGTGAGGCATCCTGGTAGGCTGTGACAGTGACAGTGAGGCATCCTGGTAGGCTGTGACAGTGACAGTGAGAGGACAGTGAGGCGCCCTGGTAGGCTGTGACAGTGACAGTGAGGCGTCCTGGTAGGCGGTATAGTGAGAGAGAGAGGCGTCCCTGGTAGGCTGTACAGTGAGAGAGAGGCAAGCCCTGGTAGGCTGTACAGTGAGAGAGAGGCGTCCTGGTAGGCTATAGCAGTGAGAGAGCGGCGCCCTGGTAGGCTGTCCAGTGAGAGTGAGAGTGACAGTGAGGGGCCCTGGTAGGCTGTGACAGTGACAGTGATGCGCCCCTGCCTGGTAGTCTGTGACAGTGACAGTGAGAGTGACAGTGAGGTGTCCTGGTAGGTTGTACAGTGAGAGTGAGGCGCCCTGGTAGGCTGTGACAGTGAGGTGGGAGGGTCCTGGTAGGCTGTACAGTGGGAGAGAGGCGTCCTGGTAGGCTGTGACAGAGAGAGAGAGGCGCCCTGGTAGGCTGTACAGTGAGAGAGAGAAGCGCCCTGGTACGTGTGGGTGACAGTGCGGTGTCCTGGTAGGCTGTGACAGTGAGTAGGAGAGGCCCTGGTAGGCTGTGTAGTGACAGTGAGGCGTCCTGGTAGGCTGTGACAGTGACAGTGAGGCGTCCTGGTAGGCTGTACAGTGACAGTGAGGCGCCCTGGTAGGCTGTGACAGTGACAGTGAGGCGCCCTGGTAGGCTGTGACAGTGACAGTGAGGCCCCTGGTAGGCTGTACAGTGAGAGTGAGGCGTCCTGGTAGGCTGTGACAGTGACAGTGAGGCGCCCTGGTAGGCTGTACAGTGACAGTGAGGCGTCCTGGTAGGCTGTGACAGTGACAGTGAGGCGCCCTGGTAGGCTGTGACAGTGACAGTGAGGCGTCCTGGTAGGCTGTGACAGTGACAGTGAGGCGTCCTGGTAGGCTCTGACAGTGACAGTGAGGCGTCCTGGTAGGCTGTATAGTAAGAGAGAGAGCGTCCTGGTAGGCTGTGACAGTGACAGTGAGGCGTCCTGGTAGGCTGTGACAGTGAGAGTGAGGCGCCCTGGTAGGCTCTACAGTGAGAGGTGAGGCATCCTGGTAGGCTGTGACAGTGACAGTGAGGCGTCCCAGCAGATGTGCTGCAGTGCGTGGCAGTCACTTGGTTCCCAAAAGGTGTGTCTCCCTCTCAGGACCAGGCAGGTCACCCATGTCGCAGCTCCCTGTGTGAAGGTGGCCCACAGAGCTGTCCACAGACTCTTGACAGGGCCATCCCCAAGCCTCCGGGTGACAGCCCCTCCAGAAAGGCTGCTTCCCGCTCTGGAGCCCTGATGCGAACACTGCTGTCCACAGACACTGCCTCACCTCTGCCCAAGCCACTCTGACTCGTGGACGTCAGCGAGCCGAAAACGCAGCTGCTCTCGTGTAAGACACTGAGGAAAGGGGCGTGGCGGAGCTAGTGTTGGGCGTGCAAAGCCCTGATTTCAGCCTCGCCTAACCTCCCAGCAGTGCGAAGCATCAGCCCAAAGACTAGAAACAAACTACTGAAGTGGTCCTTTAGCTCACTTCTGATAAATACCATCTGAGTGCATCGAGTAGGCCGTGGCTACAAGCGAAATATCTGGCCCAGGCCCAGCTCAGTGCAGAGGAGCAGCCACGGAGCCTGAGGCCACAAGTCTGACTGTCAGCACCACCCACACGCCCAAAGTGATGGGGCAGCATTTCCTTCTGGGAGCTCGGGAGCAGCAGCGAGTGACACCTCAAGGCCCCAGGCCCCCAGTCACTGCACCATCAGCAACAACACAGCGGAGGGGGAAACAAGCCACGCCAGAGAGCAAAGACTGGCCCTGCTGCTCAGGGCGAGAGAGAGGGTCTTCGTTTGGGCTGTTTCTGGCGATTCCCGGCAGTGCTCAGGCTGCATACAGCTCAGTGCTTGGGAGACTAGCTGGTGGCAGGGATGGAACCTGGGCCCTGCCGGCAAAGCCCCCTGGCCCAGCACACTCAGCCTCTCCAGCCCCAGGAATTCTCTTCTGGTGGAGAAGACTAGTGTATGCACTTAGGTGGCTCCCTTGGAAGCATGTAGTCCTGAGTTTAAATCCCTGGCATCCCACGTGAGCCAAAAATGACTCTGGTCAATTTGACATTTGAGCCTTAGTGGTGCCACTGCTTGAGACCACTGCTGACAGTCAGACGCGTGGCTGGCCCCACAAGAACCTCAGCCAGAAAGCTTGTGCCACTCCACTATCCCAACACCTCAAGCAGTGGGGACGAACGACTTGGGCTCACGAACCATGAACTACCTCCGCTACCATGGAAACTCACCTACAGGCCTTGCTCCAGAGACGCATAAATAAATCACAAGGGGCGAGCGATAGCCCAGCAGGTAGGGCATTTGCCTTTGCGCACGCTGGCCCATGCCGCCCGGGTTCGATCCCCGGCATCCCATATGGTCCCCCGAGCACCGCCAGGAGTAATTCCTGAGTGCAGAGTCAGGAGAAACCCCTGACCATTGCCGGGTGTCACCCAAAAGGCGATAGAGCAGACAGACAGACAGACAGACAGACAGACGACAGACAGACAGATCTCAAAATAGATCAACTAGCTACAAAAATTTCTCAGATGCCTGCTCTTGGCTGAGCCACTGGTGCTGCCCAAACAGCTGCTCACTTCCCCACTCCAATGTTGCCGCATGCCCCGGACTGACTCCGGTCTCAAGACTGAGCCTCACAGAGAAGTTAAGCTGCCAAAAACAGGTCCCTGTGGCTGAAATCTCCAGGCCTTCTCCGGTAGGGATGGGCTAACTCCCCCCTCCCTGTACCTCCAGAAGGCCTGGCGTCATGTCCACACCCCAAAAGACACTGCCCAGTTAAAAATTTAACTTCTGGGGCTGGAGCGACAGCACAGCGGGAGGGCGCTTGCCTTGCACAAAGCTGACCCCAGGTTCGATCCCTGGCATCCCATACGGTCCCCGAGCACGGCCAGGAGTAATTCCTGAGTGCAGAGCCAGGAGTAACCCCTGAGTGCTGCCGGGTGTGACCCCCAAAAAAAAAATTTACTCTGGGAAACTGGGGACACAGGTTTGGGAAATGTATACCAATGAAGGGACAGGTGTTAGAACACTTTATGACTAAAACCCAATTTTTGGGTTTTTTTTTTTTGCTTTTTGCTTTTTTGGGTCACACCCGGCAATACTCAGGGTTTCTCCTGGCTCTGCACTCAGAAATTACTCCTGGCGGTGCTCGGGGACCATATGGGATGCCGGGATCAAACCCGGCCGGCATAGGCCAACCGATGCAAGGCAAACGCTTGGCTATCACTCCAGCCCCTAAAACCCAATTATGAACAACTTTGTAATTATCTATCTCACTGTCTGTCACTGTCGCCCCGTTCATCATCGATTTGCTCGAAGCGGGCCCCAGTAACATCTCCATATGTCCTGTCTCATGCTAGTAGAGCCCAAGGTCATCTCGCTGCAGGAACATAAAGAGCCTCAGTCCATTCCGGAATGAGGTCTATAATTGTTACTGGTATTTGGCATATCCAATATGACACGGGTAGCTTGCCAGGCTAAGTCCAGCATTTATTGATGAACCACACGGCCGCAAGCGGCTGTGCGCAGCCAGGCTGTGATAGGCTGGTCTACTGAGTGGAGTTCTGACGAGAGGAGAGTCCGGATGTGGAAAATGGAGGCCCTCATGGAGTGGGGGTCGTCTGGCTTGTTGCAAGGCTCTGCTGGGGTGGCGGGCCAGGGCTAGAACCTGCCATCCCTCCTGGGCGCCTTGTGGGCGGCTGGGCACAGGGAGAGCAAGTAGCTGCTCTGCCCCATGTCTGTGAGTCTCTGGCCCGGCATACCTGAGCCGGATTTAAAAAAAGACTGCTGTAGGGTGGAACTCCATGAGCCAGGCTGTGATAGGCTGGTCTGCTGGGTGCAGTTCTGGACGCAGAGAGAAGTCCGGATGTGGAAAAATGGAGGCCCTCATGGGAGTGGGGGGGTCGTCTGGCTTGTTGCAAGGCTCTGCTGGGGTGGCGGGCTAGGGGCTAGAACCTGCCATCCCCTCCTGGGCGCCTTGTGAGCGGCTGGGCACAGGGAGAGCCAGTAGCAGCTCTGCCCCAGGTCTGTGAGTCTCACAGTGATAGATATCTATCTCACAGTGATACCCACAGCTGCAATGCTCGGCCGGCCCAGTGGAAGCAACCCATGTAGCTGACCTCCTGGTAAAGGGCTCGGCCAGCCTCTGGCCGAGTCCAACACTGCTCCAAGGGTTCGCCACATGTGCGAGAGGGAACACACTGGCCGAACTTCGGGAGTGGAGATTTGGGTCCTGCCCTTTCCCTCCCGCCTCCATACCAGTTGCCCTGGAAGAGAGAGCCCCACCCCACATTAGACCAACAGCTCTGTGGCGTGTGGCCGCAAAGCAGTGCGCAATATTCTTAGAGAATGCTGATTTTAGGGATAAGGTCCTTCCCAGGATCTTTCACATGTATACACTGTATACCATTCTAGGCAGGTTCTAATAGATACCAGTGAGCCTAGCAGAAGCCAGAGCAACCTTGCACACCATGAGGTCAGTCATTCTCAACATCCAGACTCCACAGTTCCTCAGAGCTCCATCCAAGAGAAAACCTGATCTTTCCCTGTAAGTTTCATCAGTAAATGCTAGAAATGAGAGCATTCTAATGAGAGTATATCACCTACACGGCAGAGCCTGGCAAGCTACCCATTTTTTATTTATTTGTTAGCCAAACTAGTAATTATTACTATTTTTTTGTTACTTTTTGGGTCACACTGCAGCGCTGCTTAGAGGTTACTCCTGGCTCTGCATCAGGAATTACTCCTGCGGTGCTCGGGACCATATGGGATTGCCGGGATTGAACGGACGCAAGGGCCGGCCAAGGCAAACGCTCCCGCTGTGCAAGCGTGGGCCTCCAAATCACTGTAATAATAATATTTTTTTAAAATTGTAAAATGGGAAGGCAGAAACCTTTTTTTTAAACAAAAGGAAGACTGGCCTTGGCCCGCAGTGAGCACAAGTCTCAGAAGCTGGCGCTCGAGCCATGTCCCAACGGGCAGGCACACAAGCCCAGTACCCCGGACTGTCAAACGTCCTTCCATAGGTAATCAGGTGGCAAAGCTAGGATACCTGACATACCATTTCTAGAAGATCTTGAACTTAATATTCGGTCCAGCCAATGTGTATAAACCCCAGAATAAATCTACTTCCCTAGTCAGATAAAATCCCCAGTTCAGTTGCTGAGAGTTCTGGGCTCAGCTGCCAACTTTCCCACATGCACACTGAGTGCCCTATAGCGTGCCTTAGAGTCACACATGAGCCTCTCGGGTTATCCTGAACCTGTCCCTCCTGGTCTTTCCAAGTGAGCTCCATTCAGCAAAAGCTGACTTTGTAGAGTAACGTGATTCACTGGACTCGCCGGTGAACTTAGCGCTGCAGCATCAAACCTCTCCATGTCCCCAACATTAATGATATCAGAACATTAAAGGAGCGCGCTCATCCACTGCGGCGGGAAGGCTGTCTGTAACCCTGTGGAAAGCAGTCAGGGGAGTTCCCTGGTGGCTAAAATTGAGCTTCCATAGACCCAACAAGTTACCTCTCCTGCATCTCTGCCCACAGGGCACAAAACACTCATTTGCAAGGCAAATGCACACCATTACTCACTGCAGCACTTAGTATTAACAGCTAAAAATATGGACTCCACGTGCAAACGTCCAGTGACAGACGAAGATTAGGAGATGTTACACACGAAGAATGACATAACTGTAAGGAATGACAAGACGCACTTGACGCAGCCTGACGGAGACCTCATGCTGAGTGAAGGACGTCAGGAACATAAACTTCGGACCTCACTTCCACGCGTGGTATACCGAGTAACTCATGAGAAACATAATGCAGTAAAAGGGGGACACCTACTTCACCCTAAACCCAGTGTATCAAGGCGCGGGCCGGAGCAATAGCACAACAGGGGGAGGGGCATTTGTCTTGCACGCAGGCAACGGGTTCGATCCCCAGCATCCTGTAGGATCCCTGAGCCAAAGGTAATTCCTGAGGGCAGAGCTAGGAGTAAGTCCTGAGCATCGCCAGTGTGACCCCAAAGCAAACTAACAAAAAGTAAGTGAGGGCGGAGAGGTGGACAGGAAATAACGGGAGCAGGGTCAAGGGCCTTGGGTCCGCCTGTGATGTGGAGGTGTGGGACAGCTCTACACCAGCCAGAGTCCACGTGAGAGTCAAACCACGGCAACCAAACAACACGTCTCTAACGTGGCGGGCTGGGGCCTGGGTGATGGCGGTGAAACCCGGGGCACTGCTGTGGGGCACCTGGAACCCCATAAGTCTAAACTCAGTGACCAGTAGCTGCAGCTCACGGTTCTCTAGCAAACATTTTTTTTTTCTGTTTGTTTTTTGGGTCACACCCGGCAACGCTCAGGGGTTTCTCCTGGCTCTGCACTCAGGAATCATTCCTGGCGGTGCTCGGGGGACCATATGGGACATTGGGATCGAACCCCGGCCAGTACAGGCCGGCGCTGCAAGATAAATGCCTTACCTGCTGAGCTACCGCTCCGGCCCTCTAACATTTTAAGTTCTGCTGCGATACTTTGCATACAAGAGCCTCAGACTCATTTTTTTTATTTTATTTTTTTTCTCTCTTTTTTTTTTGCTTTTTGGGTCACACTCGGCAATGCTCAGGGGTTACTCATGCCTCTGCACTCAAGAATTACTCCTGGCGGTGCTCGGGGACCATATGGATTGCCGGGATCGAACTCCAGGCTGGCCTTGTGAAGGCCACGCCCCGTCCGCCGCTCACCGCCCCACAAGAGCCTCATACTCATTTTTCTTATTTTCCTACTGCTCTTTCCTGTGCCGGCTCCAGCTATCCTCAGGGTTGACTCAGGGCTTGAGGGACCATACACGGTCCTGGGCACTGCTCAGTTGTGCAGGGCAGCACTGGGTGGCAAAGCATCAGCAGGCTCACAGGCAGGTCCCGGGTGCCAGGAGGGGCCAGCCAGGCTGGTGGTGGAGGTGTGGCCAGAGGGGGCCAGCCAGGCCGGCAGAGGCTCCAAGTGTGCCCCCTACCCCCCCAACAGCTCAGGCCCCTGTCCTGAGTCTGGGAAGAGACACCCCATCCCCCTTCTCCAAAATCTCTAGCCTGGGTCCAATCAGGATCCGCCAAATCTAGTGAACCCACAATACATGTTTGCGCCCCCATGGAAAGCCACAGAGTTCCAAGCAGAGGGTCCACTGAGGGCCAGCATCTGCCCCTCCAGGGGGCAGGTGACGGCCACCTTCTGAGATAGTCCCGCAGGGGGCTGCAGCAAAGTGACTGGGCTCCCCCTTCCAGGGACGGGGGCTTGTTCGGGGAGACACATGGGCAAGACGGATGTGCAGGTCGCTGGGAAGGGAGGAGGTCCGAGAGAGGGGGTAGGGGAGTGTGTGTGTGTGTGTGTGAGTGTGTGTGTATGTGTGTGTAGAAGGCACACACGCAGGTCGTGGGAAGGGAGGAGGCCCGAGAGAGGGGTAGGTGTGTGTGTGTGTGTGTGTGGGCTTGTGTGTGTGAGTGTGTGTGTGTGTGCGTGTAGGTGTGTGTATGTGTGTGCTGCCAAAGCAGGTCGCAGGGAAGGGAGGAAGCCCGAGAGGGGTAGGTGTGTGTGTGTGTGTGTGGGCTTGTGTGTGTGAGTGTGTGTGTGTGTGTGTGCTAGAGCATGCAGTAGTCGCAGGGACGGGAGGAGGCCCGAGAGAGGGGTAGAGGTAGTGCGTGGCGTGCTTACTAGGCGCTGCCGTGTGTGTGTGTGTGTGTGTGTGTGTAGGTCGAGGGAAGGGAGGAAGCCCAAGAGAGGGGGTAGGGGTGTGTGTGTGTGTGTGTGTGTGTAAGGCCACAAGAGGTCGCGGGAAGGGAGGAGGCCCAAGAGAGGGGTAGGGGGTGTGTGTGTGTGCACGCTACGCGGTGTGTATAAAGGGGAAGGGAGGAGGCCCGAGAGAGGTAGGGGGGTGTGTGTGTGTGTGTGTGTGTGTGTGTGTGTGCAGGTCTTAGGAAGGGAGGAGGCCCGAGAGAGAGAGAGAGAGAGAGAGAGAGAGAGAGAGGGGGTAGTGGGTGTGTGTGTGTGTGTGTGTGTGTGTGTGTGTGTGCAGGAGGTGTCGGTGAAGGGAGGAGGCCCAGAGAGGGTAGGGGTGTGTGTGTGTGGGGGGGAGGACATACCAGTACTCAGCAGATATTAAATGTTTATTGGGCTGAGATTAGAAAATGTACCTGGTGCTGGGGCCAGAGCAACAATACAGTGGGCAGGGCGCTGGCCGTCATGCCACCGACCCAAGTTCAAGCCCCCACATCCAACATGAACTCCTGAGCACAGAGCCAGGAGTAAGCCCTGAGTACCAACCACAGCAGGTGTGGCCCAAAAACCAAAAACCAAAACCAAAACAAAAACCGAAACCAACAAACCCCAAAACCCATCTGTAAAGGACACTTTCTTCAGTCGGAGGGATAGCACAGCGAGTAAGGCCTGTCCTGCAAGTGAGGCCAAAGATATTGACCAAACGCTCCTGAAATTTGTATGGAACAAACCCCAAGGATAGCTAAAGCAATCCTTGGGAAAAAGAAGATGGGAGGCATCACCTTTCCCAACTTCAAACTGTACTACAAGGCAGTAGTAATTAAAACAGCGTGGTATTGGAATAAAAACAGACCTGTGGACCTATGGAATAGAATTGAGTATCCTGACACCCAACCTCAAACACATGATCATTTAATCTTTGATAAAGGTGCAGAGTCCAAAAATGGAGTAAGGAAAGCCTCTTCAACAAGTGGTGCTGGGAAAACTGGGCAGCAACATGTAAAAAAATGAATTTGGACCTGTGTCTAACACCATGCACAAAATCAGATCAAAATGGATTAAAGAACTCAATATCAGACTTGAATCCATAAAGTATATTGAAGAAAATATAGGAAAAACCCTCCACGACATTGAAGCTAAAGGCATCTTCAAAGGTGAAACATCACTAACAAAGCAACTAGAAGAAAAGATAAACATATGGGACTACATGAAACTAAAAAAGCTTCGCACCTCAAAAGAAACAGTGACTAAGATACAAAGGCAGTCCACAGAATGGGAAAGAATATTCACCCAATACCCATCTGATAAGGGGTTAATATCCAGGATATATCAGGCACTGGTAGAACTTTACAAGAAAAAACAAACAACCCCATCAAAAAATGGGGAGAAGAAATGAACAGAAACTTCAGCAAGGAAGAAATTCGAATGGCCAAAAAAACATATGAAAAAATGCTCATCATCACTAATCATCAGAGAGATGCAAATCAAAAACAACAATGAGATATCACTTTACACCACAGAGACTGGCACATATTCAAAAGAGCAAGAACAACAAGTGCTGGCGTGGATGTGGGGAAAAGGGGACACTCATCCATTGTTGGTGGGAATGCCGGCTGGTACAGCCTTTCTGGGAAAACAATATGGACATTCCCTCCAAAGACTAGAAATTGAACTCCCATTTGACCCAGCCATACCACTCCTGGGAATCTACTCTGGGAAGCCAAAAATACGCAGCGGAAACACCATCCCTACTTTTATGTTCATAGCAGCATTATTCACAATAGCCAGAATCTGGAAACAACCAGAGTGTCCCGAGAATCGATGACTGGATAAAGAAGCTTTGGTACATCTACACAATGGAATACTATGCAGCTGTTAGGAAAAAATGAAGTTATAAAATTTGCCTATAAATGGATGGACATGGAGAAGATTATGTTGAGTGAAATTAGCCAGAAGGAGAGAGACAGATACAGAATGACTGCATTTATTTGCATGACATAAATATATATGACATATTATGATACCAATATCCAAGGTCAAGGAAACATGTATCAGGAGGTCTTGTCAGAGGTGGAAATTATCACAAACGTGTGGGAGTCAGAGGCTAGGTAAGACAGAAAATGGAACAGTGTGCTAACAATTGTCGAGGGTACTAATGCCAACCTAGAACTGAGCATTAAATAGAGGCAAAAAGATACACATGACAACCCTTTAATGTATGTTCTGTAATCCATAGTCTGAAGGGAAGGAAAAGAGAAAGAGAGAGAAAGGAAAGAAATAAAGAACCTGCCATGGAGGCGGGCTGGGGGAGGGGGAGGGAACCGGGACGTTGGTGGTGGGAGATGGGCACTGGTGGAGGGATGGGTGCTGGAACACTGTATGACCAAAACCCAAATATGAACTTTTTAATTGTATATCTTTGTAATTGTAAATAAAAATATATAACAATATAAATAAACCCAGCTTGATCCCCTGACACCACCGGATAATGCTAAGTCCCATCTAGAGGGATCCCTGAGCACAGAGCCAGGAGACTGGTACTTCTGCGCTCCCCAACAAAACGTGCAGCTGCAGGTCACAGTGGGCCTC